>CM019149.1:239068324-239279182 GCA_009733165.1 Naja naja | reverse complement strand
TAGACCCTCATCTCCAGAACCAAACGCTTAGCTGACAAAGACCACTTGAGAACAGAATTACACACTCACTAACGTATTAATGTCCAATGGATTCCAAAGAAGCACAATCACCAACCTAATCCAAGGGAGACTCCCCAAAAAACCAAGACACAGAACAGGACAATGGCACGCCTTCTCCTCCCTTACATCAAAGGCACCACAGATAAAATCAGCAAATTCTCCACAAACACAATATCAGGACAGCTTTTGGCACTGATCAAAAATAGCCAACATCTTAAGAAACCCCAAAGACAAGATCCAGCTAGAAAACCAAGGAGTTTATAAATACCATGCAAAATTTGCCCAGCCACATACATTGGACAAACCAACAGGAGAATAAATGCACGCATCGAGAACACAAGAACGCAGTCAGAAAAGAAGAAAAACTTCCTCCCTTTTCCAGCACCTTAAAGCCACAGGACATGAAATTGATTTTGAGGGATCCAAACTTATCTCCAATACTGAACACTTCAACAAGAGAATAATTAGGAAGCATAATAAATAGAGAAACACCCCATAACATGAATAAACGGATGATACTTCCCGCCCTACCAGACATCTGGAAACTAGCCCTAATCAACAAACGAGTCCCAGCCACAAAACCAACACCGACCCAAAATAACACATGATGCCACCACCAATCTCCTTCACCAGACTCAAACCAAGCCCACGCCACAGATGAAAGGCAACCACCATCCAGAAACCAGACCATGGCTGCAACACCAGCTGCTACACCCCCTCCAACCCCCAAACTAAGCAAACTGACACACGCTATAAACACATAGCCAGACCTCAAACTCGAGCCAAACCAAGGCCCAGAATGCCACATCACAGCCTTCCACCCAGGATACTACATCACAGAACTCAGGAGATCACAACACAAAACATCAGGAGGTTGCAGCACAGACAACGACCCAGGAGATTACAGCACCACACCCAGGACATCACAACAATAGAACTCAGAAGGTCATCACACAGCCCATTACCCAGGTTGTTACAACACAAAGGCTGAGAGACACACAGCCAGCACCTCAGCCACACAGGGTCTCAGGAAAAAGCCATCCAATCTGCATACATCAACTCCACAAACCAATCAAGAAGTAACAACACAGCCAACTCTAGAGTTTAAAAGGGGAAAACAGCCACAATCACACACTTCTCCCAGGAGAACGAAGCTGAAGACACCAGCCTGAAGATGACGGATGAGATTTCGAAACGCTTGCCAAGGTATTCTCAACCTTACACGGACAAGACCCGAATACACCAAGACCTACATACCTTTACCCGTGAAAATCAAAATAATATATATATATATATATATATATATATATATATATATATATATATATATATATATATTTGTTGCAGGTTATACAACACAGCCAACAACACAGCCAACCAACCCGCTTACAACAGAGCCAGCACACCACACCTCCCTCCAGTATTTATAGAGAGAAGGCAGCTCAGATCATGCTTTGCTGGCACAAGCACAAAGCCGAAGACACCAGCCTGAAGATGGAGTGGGATCTCATCAGTGCCAAGGTATTCTCAATCCTACACGGACAAGACCCAAATACACCAATATATATATATATATATATATATATATATATATATATATATATATTCTAAAATATGCTAATGACTATTTAAATGATATTAGGAAAACAGAAAATACGATGATGGGTGAAAATTATTATATATTATCATATATATATTAATTATGTTTAAAAAGTGTGAGTTAGGGTTATATAAATGCTATAGGTTGAAATTGGTCAAAGGGAAGTAGAAGGGGAAATTAACGCTGTTTTTATTTTATTTTATTTTATTTGTGGTATACATGAAATAGAAAATACAACTGATTATACAAAGGATATGAGAAAATAGAAAATATAATGAATTAGAAGGGATTATGTGGGAATGTAAAATATTTATAATGAATGAATTATATAATAATCAAAAGCAGGTAAATGAAAATTTATTAAAATTATATAGGTAAATTTTGGAAACAAAGAAAAATATGAAATGATTATATGAATATCTCTGGAATAGATATAAGATATATTGTAGATGGGGAGATATACCATGTGGATCCTAAATGTATTAATCTTACTTTACTTTTACTTGTTTTTTCTTTCATTGACTGTCTAATTATATATTGGTCTTGAGAAAGTTATAGATGATAACAATACATAAGGTAACATAAAATAGGTGGTAAGCTGAAAATGAAAATAATAGAGGATAAAGAATTGAAAATATATGTGAGGTTAAAATGATTTTGATATTGAATTAATGAATTGAAATATGAAAGGGAAATTTATCTAAAGATTAATTGAATGGATAATAACTTGAAGTGATATTAATTAAGAAAGTTGAAAGTGTAACTACCCGTGTTTCCCTGAAAATAAGACACTGTCTTATATTTTTTTTGGCTCCCAAAAACACACTAGGTCTTATTTTCGGGGTAGGTCTTATATATTTATGGTGCCAAATAGTGGGTGTGAGTGTGTAGGGGGGGTGTTTCGCGGGTGCATGGTTGCTCCCTGAAAAGTCTTCCTGGAACTGGAGATTTACACTAGGTCTTACTTTCGGGGTAGGTCTTATTTTCGGGAAAACACAGTATGACTATGTATAAATATTGTAATCTAGAATCACGTTGCTCACATGAAGAGATGTGTAAAAAACAAAAATAAAAAACTTTGGGGGAAAAAAAGGAACACATGGAGGGGAGTAACTAAGGAGATGCCAGGGGGAATTAGTCTTGTCAGGAACAATTGTTTGCTTTGGCTTAGAGTCCCCTGACTTTGACTTGTGCCTGTTGCTATTTACCTGGCCTCACTTGGAAGATTGCTCTTCACCTTTTGCTTTGGACCTAGCCCTTCTCTTGTGGACTGTGTTTGGCCTTTTCTTCACTGTGCTTTTGGAACTATTTCTTGCCTGTTTCTTGGCTTGAGGACTGTCCTTGTCTTGTGCCTGGACTCTCCCTTGTGGATTGGACTTGGAACCTTGGACCAAGCTTGCCCTTTGAGGGTGTTCATACTCCATGGGCTTTCTTTCTATTACCTGGGTTGTGTTTGGGAGACTGTGGGTGGCTGCCAGTAGTGTGGGGGTCAACCCTTACTAGTTGTTGGAGGGCTGTTGGCTGAAACATCTATTGAGAGAAATAAAGAACTCCCTAGAGGCCTGCCTTACTTTGAACACCTGGGTCATAATATCTTTGAACAACTTTGAAAAACTATATTGTACATTGCACAGCATAGGCGGCATGTAGGTTTTTCCACTCTTTTTTTTTCCATCATAGTGCCAGCCTGAAGATGTCACATTCTAAATTAGGCATTTGCATGCAAAGTTCAGCTGAGGGAGAGAATTATGTGACTCTCTTTCCTGTTTATTTGTGGGGAGAGGCACTGTGTTTTGTTCAGAGATAGAATGTTAGTAACATAAATGTAAGCACATGTAATGTAAGCAGTGTTTACCCCTAGTACAAAATCCTCTGTACAGCGTGATGGGCATATAAACTCTAGCTGTCCAAAACCACTCACCCGTAAGAAATGCATATGCTCCTCAAGCTGCTAATGAGACATTTCTTGCTACTGTTTTTGTTTTTTTGTTTTATATTTTTTTAAAAAACCTTCATTGCTGTCATTCTTCCTGATTTCCACAAGTCCTATCTGTTTGTTAGCCCCACTATTTATCTCATAAAAGCCAAACTGGAAATAAACTATTAATTAAAGGTGAGGAGGAAGTAGGAAGTAAACAAATGCTTAGCGAATCAGTTGTTAACAATCAGGTCTTAGATTGGCTTGAAAGCCAAATAAAAGCGAGGGGGCAGGTGGAATCCTTAACAATGCATGAAATAAGTAGCAATAAATCTCAGTGACAGGAGATAAACTTCCTCCGTGCAAAGGCAGGGAAAATAGTGTTGATCTATACAGCTGCAGATGTGGCTCCAGGGTCTAATCTGTCCAGCTGCTTGGTATCAATTCTGCCACATGGGTACTGCATCAGGGAAGATAAATAATAAACCTCTTACTCAAGGAGATAACTACGCTTGGTGATGGGTGGTTTTTTTTCTTCAATAGCATGCCGATTCTTATTGTTCAGGAGAGTCGAGTGCTGTCAAGGGGCATGTGATGAAATAAAAGAAAAATAAATTTAAAAAAGAATCCCTTTGAGGGGGGGTCTCTTAGTTGGGACTTAGGGAATATTATTATTATTATTATTATTATTATTATTATTATTATTTATTTAGACTTGTATACCGCCCTACTCCCAAAGGACTCAGGGCGGCGAACATACAAAAGGATATACAATAAAACAGCTAAAAACAAGTCCAAATTACCAAAAGTTAAAACAATAAAATCACAAATAAACAAACAAATTAAAACCACCCACCCCAGGGTCAATCCAGGCCGGCCTGCTGAAACAGCCAGGTCTTCAAATCTCGACGAAAGGAGCGGAGATCAGGAGCCAAACACCAAGAATGGACAATTGACTTTTGTATTTATTTCCTCTTCATTTCTCAATCTGCCCCATGCCCAGTTTGAAGTCCGCTTTTAAAATAAAACAAATTGGACATGCAATGTTAGATTTTAATTGCATATCAAAATATGAATGTTAGACCTATATTTTTATCCTCTCTCTCTCTCTCTCTCCCCCCTCTCTATCTATCTATGTTTCTACTTTGCTTTTTCTTTAAAATGCAGTTTGATTGTATTTGTTAAAAGTTATGAACCAAAATTTCAGACAAATGCAAATTTTGGGGGGGGGAGTGGTTAAGATGCTAGCCTAGAAACTAAGAGACCATATGTTCAAGTCCTCCCTGAGGCACAAAAGCTGTCTCATCCCAATCTACCTCAATATCTTCATTGTTCATGTGCTTTATTAGTCTTTAAAAAAAACTTGAAGTTTTAATATTTTTGTAATCTTTACAGAGAATTTTAGTTGTTTGGTCTATTAGAAACAAAAACCACCTTTATCATCACCATCTTGAGTGGGTGTTTTGCTTTTTTATTTTTTATTTAATTATACTGGTTGATGACCGTATCAGTCTTAAAAATATAGTTCAAGACGAAATGATCTTAGTGCATGATGGTCAAGTTCCAGTTTATTGTTCCTTATTATCACTGATATATCTCACATTTAATATTAGTTAGAGAGCTTTCTTGTAATATGCTGAAAACATCATATATTGAAAATAATTGCTTTCCTGTTTGCATAAAAATTTGGGAAATGCCTCTGAGGAAACGTTTACTGCATCCCCCCAATCAGCTTATTTTTGGGGCTATTTAAGAAGCCAGGTTGACCACCTTCAATCTCAGGTGACTGAACCTGCATATTAGGAAATACAAAATAAAGGAAATGAAAAAGAAATTCTGGTTAAAAAAAAACCCCATTAATTTTAAAAAAAACTTGGTAGTTTTGGAACCAGCAACATTTGGATTACAAGACAAAATTTTGAGTGATAATGCGACTGTAACAATCAGATAAAAGAGGAGATTTAAAATGTAATAGAGCTGGATTGTGTGTTTCTGCAATTTAAGGGGTGGGTTAAACCTTTAAACCCTACGTGGCTTGGGATTGGGGTACCTGAGGGATCAATTTTTTCCAAGAGTGTCTACCCATCCAACCAGATCAAGCAGAATGTGCATGCTGCAGATCCCTTCAGCCAAAGAGTGTTGGCTTGTGGGGATCAGAAATTCTTTTTCTGCAGTGGCCTCTCATCTGTGGAATATCCTTGTTTCAGTGATTAGAATGACCACAACATTGATAGTCTTTTACAAGGCTCTAAAACCTTGGCTAAGGTTTCTGAGCCTGGAGCGATGAATGTGCCAAGGGCCCGGTTTCTTGACTGTATTGCTAGCTGGCCAAGTATTAAAATATATATTTAATTTGAATTTTTTTTAGTGTTTTTTATGTTAAAGAGTGCAGTAGTTAGGATGCAGTACTGCAGGGCTAACTCACTGCTCACTCCAGGACTTCAAATCTCACCGGCTCAAGGTTGACTCAGCCTCCATTCTTCCAAGGTCAGTAAAATAAGGATCCCAGATTGTTGGGGGCAATATGCTAACTCTTTAAAAGGTGTTTAGAGAGGGCTGTAAACACTGTGAAGTGATATATAAGTCTAAGTGCTATTCCTATTGCTATTGCTATTTTATTGTTTTAAAATAAAATAGCATTGTTTTATTTTAATGTTTTTATTGTTTTAAAATGTTTTTAGTATTTTTAATTGTCATCTTTTTTATTGTAAGCTGCTCAGGGTCAATAAATAAATAGATAAATACTGCTAAGCACTGAATTGCTGTGGTGAGGCTGAAAGCACTCTTGATCAAATGGACAGGAGGAACTGAGCTAGCCTAGAGAAGACAAATGAATTTTTGAGCTGGAGAAAGAAAAATGTGCCAAGAGGATCCTTTGAAAGTGTGCAGAGGGTTGATAGAGGACAATATCATCCATTCCTCTTCTCCTGAGATGGTTCTCAGCCACTTCTGATAGCTTCTGAAGAATTATGTCCAGATCTTGGATGAGAAGCAAGAAATATTAAAGAGAAAAATCTTTCCCTTCTATCTCTTTCTGTAGGATGTAACAAGAAAGTAAGAAGGAAAGACAAACTTTGTGAACTTTGTTACCTGCGGCTTTACACTTGTTTTTAATACTACAAAATACAAAGCCTGTTGAATCTCCTAAGCAGAGGGGAAAGGCTACTTCCTGTAAAATTGGTTGGAGTGAATGGTAACCAGTGAAATAACGAGATCCAAGCTATGGAACTTGGTCTACTAATATTTAATTGACCCAGCTTCCATGCAGCTCACAAAATATCCCTGGAAATTCAGTACTTGATTTAGGACATTAGAAAGTTTAAGTTTTGAATGGAAACTTAAAAGATCAGGAGGGAAGTCAGTTGCAATTGTCTAACCCAGTGTTTCTAAACTTCACCATGTTGGCTGAGAAATTCTGGGAGTTAATGAGATAAAGAAACATTGGTCTAAACAACATATACCTTTACTGTCACTTAGTTCCTCCTGCATTAGATTGAAAAACAAGCAATCTTATACTCTGAAATATAGTTCTTTAACAAATTTATATCCTATCTCACCAAGATTATTTTGAGGTCCCTGGCAGTAAAATAACATAATTAGAGCATGCTGTATGATTATCTGTGTACGTACATCAAAGAAAATGACATACAGAATTGGGGTTCAGGTATGTACATTTGCCTTTGTCTTCTATTTCTATGAGGTCAAACTCAGAATATCATTCTAAAATAGGCTCGATGCCTCAATTTTAGTTTAATTATTGTAGTCTTTTTTTAAAAAAAATGGAAGTTAGGATAATGCAGGAACATGATATTTCTGGACTGTCTCTTACACAGATCACACAGGTATTCTTAGAAAATAAAAAGACACAAGTTGTGGGAATAGAAAGTTTTTGGGGCAAGGGAAACAAAGTGAGTGCTTCCAATCAACTTCATTTATTTATACATATACATCATTTACACACACAATTAAAAAACTGCCATATCCCCAATGACACTAGTTTTTCAGTTTGCTTTGTGATAAATGAGTGACTTACCACATCTTCCTCTTCAGCCATTTTGTGAGAATCCCCTTAACTAATTATCAAAAACTGGCACTCTGTGGTGTTATAATCCAGGACATCATGGTTCTAAAGCTATAATAGAATCTTACAAAACTTGCACAGAAGTTGCAATCATGAAATCTTCAAGGTTTATAGATGTGGAAACTATAGCTAAACACAGGAGGAATGAGAAACGGGGATTTTTTTTATTAAGCTATTCATGCTTTTATTTTTCCACCTACGCATGTAATTGTAAGTGGAAAAATAACACCATGAATGGTTAGATGGGAAATACTTACACTTAGAAGCAAGCTCCCTGAGGTTTAGTTCTGAGTAAATATGCAAAAGAGATTGGCTGCAGCAAGCAGGAAATTACTGGAAACTGGTGCAAAGTAATTAACTAGTTGGTTTAAAGAGATGATGGGATAGGCACATTATCCCATCTAACTCATAATCATGAGTGGACATCCACCATAAAAGATCCCTTCTGCTGGGTTTAGAACAATAGCATACAAATATATCAATCTAGTGGCATTCATCAATTCTCCATTTTTTTCCTTTACTTGGCCTTGACCACTTGATGACAAGTGATATGATAAAAATCCCAAGTACTGTTGGCAGAGATGGGTTCAAAAGAGGTGACCAGTCAGTAGTAATAGCTGCACAGCCAAGTAAAGGAAGAGTTGTAGGCATTTGCAACCCAATCACAGCTGGGAAGCAATTACTTGCAATAGGCAATAGGTACTGGTTGAGGGAATCCCCAAACTTAACCCAACACAGGTTGAAGAGCAAGCAAAAGAAACAACAGTTGCAACTGGTTGAGCCAAGAGCCTATCAAATAGTTGCAAGAAAAGATCAGGTAGTTATCAGATCAGGTAGTTATCAGATAATTGCCTTGATCCACTATTTCTGATTTGCTGCCTGAATTGTTTCCTAATTAGTGTGCATGATAGTGCACAGTCATGAGTTTGCACGATGCATTCCTCCTCCTCCAAGGTTCCTAATTACAACAAAACATGGTACTTTTCAACTGATTCTAGGTACCCCTTTCCTCTATGGCAGGGGTGTCAAACTCGTGGTCCGCGGGCTGGTTGCGTACCTGCTGGCCCTGGCCCTTCCTGGTTTAGCAAGGGGGAAAAAGTCCCAATACATCATGTGATGCCGCCATGATGCCACGAGTTTGACACCCCTGCTCTATGACAATCGAGTCTCTTTATACAAATAAAATAAGACAATAAAACAGCATATCCATTGAAAAGTTGCACAACTGTGTGAGGTGATAGAGATATTTGGCCACCTGGTACATGAGTCAACATCCTTTAAAAAGTAATAAGCATAAGATTTTTGAAAAATTACATTTATATGCCGCCCTTCTCCTAAGACTCAGGGTGGCTTACAATATTTGGGATACAACCCAATGCGCTCAGCAATAGCCTTCATTCCATTGTATATGCCTGCTTATTACTAAGCAACATTTTTACAAAGTCAGCTTATTGCCCCCAACAATCTTGGGTCCTCAATTTACCTACCCCGAGAGGATGGCAGGCTGAGTCAACCTTGAGCCTGGTGGGATTCGAGCCTGCACTAATTGCAGGCAGCTGGAACTTAAATGCTAGGCATTTAACAGCCTGCACCACCAAGGCTCTTTTATCATTTTTAAGATTTATCAGCATGAACCCTCAAATTTTAAGATGATTACAGAGATCAGGTAGCTTCTTTGAAAATAACCCGTCCTAATCTGCTTAGCTTCCAAATTCAAAGATATCAGGCAGGTGATGCCCCCTATTAGTATGCTATATATCAGGGGTCCTCAACCTCTGGACCATGGCCCACTTCTGGGTTGACCCATTTGGAATCTGGCCATGGAAGTGTGGGCAAGAGTGATCGCATTGCCACTTGTGTGCTCTCCATTTGCGCCGGCGGCAGACATGCATGTCTGTCATTTGCACAAATATAGAGTTGTGTGTGTGTGCTCTTGCCAGCCACTTGTTCAGAACCATCCTGTCCCCCTTTCCCAATCAGCTCACAAAGCCAGAAAGGTTTTGGAACTGTGATATGCTATATACAATGTCAATTCTATAATTCTATAAAATTATATTATTATTTAATTTTAAGTATTATTATCAGTCTAGAATAACATCAAAGGGCTTTTCTTGCATCATCTTTAGCTATAAAAGGCATCTCGATTCACTTTTCCCATTTGTTTTATCGTTCCTAAAGTTGTTCCTTCGTTAGAGCTTTTGCCGTACAGTTTGATGTGTGAATTGGCTCTCAAACTCTGCATGATCTACAGTCACGATCCAATTTCCATATTCATAGATGTTGCTTCAAATTCAGTGATGATAATGGCATAATAGCAATTTTATCCCGAGTTGCTATATAAGGAAAGAAAAATGTAAACACGCTGCAGGATTGATGTTATCGTTTTCAATATATGGAGCCACCTGCTCAAAAAAATAGGGAGTTGGATGCAAAGCACACCTGTTCAAATAATCTAGTTGCAAGCAGCTTATAGTCATAAAGAAAAAGTGACCTGGACTAGTTCAAATTGTATGTTCTAGTTCATAAACAAGTGCTCATTGGACCTCTCCCTCTCTCTCTCTCTCTCTCTCTCTTTCTCTCTTTTTAAATCCCATCAATAAATTTATTTCCATTTTGTACCCGTGCCTCCTAGCCCTTGTCTGTCTAACTGAAATTGATGTCTTTTTAATTAAAGCACGGTTGATACGCCTAAACTGAAGCAGCACATTCTGAGTTTGCATGCTAGGAATACCAGATAAAGTAATTATGCTATTTGTCAGTGTCGTGATTAATGTGTGACAGCTGTTATGACAGCTGTGCCACTGTTTTGTCACAACACTGTGTTCATCCATAATAAAATTAGCTGTCTCACTCCAAGATACACGCTTGTCGCTGTTCTCCTTCAGAAGTCAACAGCAAAGGGAATCAAAGAAGGAAGACGGTGTGAACTTTGTGACAATTTAAGTAACAACCTTCCCCCTGACAATTTCCTCCATACCATTATATACATACTATTTTATTTAAATGGTAATATTATCCTCAGTTTGAGCGGTTTGATTTGGAAAAATCCAACTGCTCACTTCCAGCATCAAGCTGTCAAAGGGTGCCACCCTATTAGGGATCCAGCTAACAAGTTCCCCATATAAAACAGGATCAACTACATAATTTGAACTTACCTTGTCAGGCAAGGCTTGAAATGTTCCCCAATGGTGGTAAATTCCCTGTTGGTGAAAATAGCAAACAGAAAAAGCAATAGATAACAGGAGCACCGGATCATAACAGTCTTTCCTATATTGCCCATCGTACTGAATGCATTAAATAAAATTCCATAGAACTTTGTTCACCTTTGTTCTCTCTAGTTACGACCAATCTCTGCTGGGCTAGAATTAGTGGAGCAAACCTATAACAGAGACAAGTAAGCTATCAAGAACCTCTGCAGTTAATGAATACTTAGAGCCTTCAAATTGAACAGAAAAACATTTTATTCTGCTTAAAAAAAAAGCTTGGTTCCAGTATATGGTGAAGTGCTTTTCAGGAGAAAATCATCCTAACTCATGAAGGGTATGTACACTCTGGCTAAAATGAATTCTGAAAGTTCAGAGGATCAGCTGGGGACATAAAGCAAAAAAAAAAAAACCCAAACATAAGATGCTTTTAGACTGTGATTAATACAATAGCATATAATTCTTTATTAGTCAAGTGTGATTGGACATAAAAGGAATTTGTGTGTATGCAGGTGAAACTCGAAAAATTAGAATATCGTGCAAAAGTTCATTTATTTCCGTAATGCAACTTAAAAGGTGAAACTAATATATGAGATAGACTCATTACATGCAAAACAAGATAGTTCAAGCTGTGATTTGTCATAATTGTGATGATTATGGCTTACAGCTCATGAAACCCCCAAATCCACAATCTCAGAAAATTAGAATATTACATGCAATCAATAAAACAAGGATTGTACATAGAACAATATTGGACCTCTGAAAAGTATGGCCCCTTTTGCAGCAATTACTGCCTCAATGCGGCGTGGCATGGAAGCTATCAGTCTGTGGCACTGCTGAGGTGTTATGGAAGACCAGGATACTTCAATAGCGGCCTTCAGCTCTTCTGCATTGTTCGGTCTCATGTCTCTCATCTTTCTCTTGGCAATGCCCCTTAGATTCTGTATGGGGTTCAGGTCAGGCAAGTTTGCTGACCAATCAAGCACAGTAATCCTATGGTCATTGAACCAGATTTTGGTAATTTTGGCAGTGTGGGCAGGTGCCGAGCCCTGCTGGAAAATGTAGTCAGCATCCCCATAAGGCTCGTCTGCAGAAGGAAGCATGAAGTGCTCTAAAATCTCCTGGTAGATGGCTGTGTTGACCCTGGACTTAATGAAGCACAGTGGACCAACACCAGCAGATGACATGGCTTCCCAAATCAACACAGACTGTAGAAACTTCACACTGGACTTCAAGCATCTTGCAGTCTGTGCCTCTCCATTCTTCCTCCAGACTCTGGGTCCTTGGTTTCCAAATGAGATGCAAAAGTTGCTCTCATCAGAAAAGAAGACTTTGAACCACTGAGCAACAGACCAGGTCTGGTTTTTTTTTAGCCCAGGTAAGATACTTCTGATGACATTTGAAGCCCATGTCCAGGATCCGTCTGTGTGTGGTGGCTCTTGATGCACTGTCCACTCCTTGTGAAAGTCCCCAACACTTTTGAATGGCCTTTTCCTGACAATCCTCTCCAGGCTGCGGTCATCCCTGCTGCTTGTGCACCTCTTTCTTCCACACTTTTCCCTTCCACATAACTTTCTATTAATGTGCTTTGATGCAGCACTTTGGGAACATCCAACTTCTTTTGCAATTATCTTTTGAGGCTTTCCTTCCTTATGGAGAGTGTCAATGATGGTTTTCTGCACAACTGTCAGGTCAGCAGTCTTTCCCATGATTGTGATTCCTACTGAACCAGACTGAGAGACAATTTAAAGGCTCAGGAACTCTTTGCAGGTGTTATGGCTTAATTAGCTGATGAGAGTGGGACACTTTGAGCCTAGAATATTGCACCTTTTCACAATATTCTAATTTTCTGAGATTGTGGATTTGGGGTTTCCATGAGCTGTAAGCCATAATCATCACAATTATGACAAATCACAGCTTGAACTATCTTGCTTTGCATGAAATGAGTCTATCTCATATATTAGTTTCACCTTTTAAGTTGCATTATGGAAATAAATGAACTTTTGTACGATATTCTAATTTTTCCAGTTTCACCTGTATTGTTTGTGTATTGTATATTGTGAATTGTGTGTGTATTGTGGTATAATTCTTAGGAAATATGTACATATAGTCCTCTACTTAGACTTTACCTGAGCCCAAAATTTCCTTTGCTAAGCAAAACTGTTTTTAAAATGATTTTGCCCCAGTTTATGAACTTTCTTGTCACAGTTGTTTAAGTGAATCACTGCAGGTGTTAGGTTAATAATACAGTTGCTCATGAATCTGGCTTCCCCATTGACTTTTCTTATCAGAAGATTGCAAAAGTTGTTGGATTGCATGACCCCAAGACACTGCAACCATCATAAATACACGCCAGTTACCAAGAGTCTGAATTTTGACTACGTGACTGTGGGGATGCTTGCAAGAGTGAAAACTGGGCATAAATCACTTTTTTCAGCCAGGGGTGGGCTTCTAAATTTTTAGCAAAGGGTTCTCTGCCCAGTTGCTGGGTGGGTGTGGCCTTGTCGGCCTCCTGCACCATGGTGGGGGGTGTTTTTGCCCTCCCCTGGCTCCAGAGGCCCTCCCTTAGTTTCCACATGCACCCTTCACTTACCTGCATGCAAAACAGTCTGCGTGGGGACTCCTGGGAGAGGCAGGGTGGGTGGGGAGGGGTGGGCCAGCCAGGAGTGGGATTTGGGGGTTCTCCAAACTGCACAGAATCTTAGCTAGGGGCTCTCCTGAACCCCTGCAAATCCCAGCAGCCCACCCCTGTTTCCAGTGCTTTTGTAACTTCAAACAGTCACTGAATGAATGGTTGTAAGTTGAGGACTACCTGTAATGGTACATGGTAGGAATCAGATCAATGCACTAAATGGGAGAGGGAGCTCCTAAATCATTTTGGTAATGAACTCCTAACGTCCCTGATCATTAAGTATGCCAGGGTCAGGCTGATAGGAAGTTGTAATCCAACATCATTTAGCAGGAAAGCACAAGTTTTCCACCTCTGCACCAGAGATCTTTAGCTGGATCATTCAATGCAATTTTGATTAACTTATTAGTTTACTGAAATTTGTACAAGGATAGTTAAAGTTAGTGAAGGCTGAAATTGCTTTGGCTTAATTCACAATGGACTTGAGAATGGTAAGCTTTTCCGTTAGCCATTTGGAAAAGGGTTACTTGTTCTCTAGGAATCCTCTGCCTAGCTTATTGTCAGGAAATGCTTAGCTATAAATAATGATAAAAAAATGCCAATAAGCTTATGAGGGGAAAAAAACCACCTATTATAAAACATTATTACTTCCCGGTATGGATATATGTATCTAGAGGGATTCCCAGGTAAATTTTTGAAAGATGTTTTAGAAAGAGTGATACATTATGAATAAATCATTAATGGTAAGGTGAACAGCCATACAAATCGATTGATTCAATCAATGGATAATTATGGATTTTTTTAAACCAAATATCAGATGACGTATGATGGTGAGGTTTTTACTTTCTTTACTTTCTCTTCATTGCTGGGTGTACTTTTATTTTTCTTTGGGATCGATTTCTTTTTTCTTCCTGTAAGCACTGTTTTTAGATCAACCAAATGTTGATCCATTGGTTGCAACAGGAACTGATCCAGCAGCTTATTGCTGAAACCAGATGTTTAAGGGCCTTACAAGAAAAGTCACTGTTTCATTAAAAAAACTTTAATGTTTTTTTAAAGTTTCTTATGATCTTCAAATGATATTAATTCAACAAAATACTTTCCCCCCCAGTATTGAGAATATTGAAAAAGTGCTGGCTGTCAACTTAATTATGTTGGAAATAAAGAAAACCAAGGGAGGGACATTTATGCAGGTGATATGGCTTTGCCTCATTATAGTTCCATTTTGGTTTACTATCCATAATTTGGTCAATGTTGTTTTGGAAAGAGTATTATGGTTCTTTAAAAAAAAATCAAATGTTATTTTGAACTATATATGCCAAAATGTGCACTATATTAAAAAGTGTGGATTTTCTAAGCAATGACAACAACAAAATGGTGGAAGGAAAACGCTTGCTAAAACTTAAAACATTGAACTGATGATATAAGATCTCTCTGTAATTATGAACAACTCTTTATCAGTGTAAAATTCCATGCTATGTTTGAAAATTGAGCTTTTAAAATGTGTATATAAGTGTGTTTGTATGTTGGTCTTAATTTTTTTAAATTCTATTCCATCATTCCCTTTTCTGTGCTTTAAAAAATAACCAGCTGTGTAGCTCTGGATGACTACTAAATAGTAGCATAGAGATAGATGAAAATTTAATATTTGCTACCCACTAAGGGCTGTCTGGCTTTTTGCAACTTAGAGATGGCAAAATTCTGGATTGCCAGATTTATTTGATGCCACAGTGGACATCAAAGAGTAGCTTAGCAGAGGGTCCCTTCACCTATAGACTGTAAGGCAGCTGTCCACACTGCCTTTTCTATATTGATCCTAGCACAAAGTACCATAAGGGTAGCAAATTTCTCTTGGTCCAAGATAGCAAAATGGGGATAGCTTTCTTTCTTTCTTCTTTCTTTCTTTCTTTCTTTCTTTCTTTCTTTCTTTCTTTCTTTCTTTTTTTCTTTCTCTCTCTCTCTCTTTTTCCTTTATTATTTTTATAAACAACTCAAGGCAATGAACATACCTAATACTCCTTTCTCTTCCTATTTTTCCCACAACAACAACCCAATAATATGAGTTGCTCTGACAGCATCTCCTGGTTTCTAGCCTTCTCCCTTAACCACTAGGCCAAATTGGCATATGGTCAGCTGACCATTCAAACCATATCTTTCTATGCTGGAAAATAAAAGCCTTAATTTTTTTAAAACAACCAGTCTGTTTTTTAGACTGGCTATTTATTGTATCAGATAATTTGCATTTTGGTAAATGCATAAATTAAAAGAGACAAAATTGTTTAGTTTGCAAACAAGAATAATCTGTTCTCCCACACTTCTCGTGTTTTATATAATGGTATTACAGAAATTTGTAATTATGTAGTTTTAAATATAAATTGAGCCAGCTTGGTTGCAATATAAACAAAGCATTGTTCCACTTACAGAGAAACCTATTTGGCTATTATTTGTGAATGCCTTTAAAGGTCATATTCTTTTCTTGCAAAATACTAAAAAAGAGAAGAAAAGGTCTATGGTGAAAAAGATATACCAATGTCTGCAAACATCTCCTCCAAATAATATCCATGTCTAAAACTGGGTAGAGTATGTTTTCTGTTATCTATTATGCATATTTTACACATTGGGCATATGTTATGTTTCTCCATAACACATACGCATACATCATGATGAAACCACACACACTTACTAAATTGAATAACTTCAATCCATAACACTGGAATCAGTTATCTTAATATATATCTGTTATCTTGTGTTTATATAATTTCACTGCCCTTGTAATCACATGATGCTTCTAATGTCTTCATACAGAGCTCTAGTGTTAAAATAAGAATAGATGATATCATGTCTGGCCAACATCCACGTAGCATTACATGAACAGACTTCCACTCACACAATGAAACTTCCTCTTGGCCTCCTAGCCTTGTGCAACTTTCCAAATTGGCTGTGAAGGACACTGCACAGAAAACAGTCCAGGAAAATGACCACCATTCCATTGATGATTCCCACTGATAAAAGCAAAGCACAATGTGATGCAAAAATTAAGGCATTGGACCAAGACTGTTTAAGTCTATCTTCAGCCATGCTTGCAAGTCAGCATGCATTTTTCCACGGGCATATTTGTATCGTGGTGAAGGAGAAGTAGTGAAAGCTTTAAAGCAGCTGGCTGATTGGAAGCACAAAGAAACCCTGTGGTTGCAAAGGAATCAGGCAATAGGAAACGAGGAATCTCTCTCCAAGGTTAGGAAAAAATGGTTGCTGCTTCCAACTCTACATGGAAATATCTGAAATGATTTTACAATCTGAGACAACCAACCACACATTTCTGGCAACATCCACAAGTAGTTTGATCAAAGGTTCTGAGGAAGATAAATCAGGTAGGGTGAATGCTGAATGCTGAAGAACAGTAAGAAGATTATGTCCTTGCAAGCTGCTATAGTCAAGTAACACTAATGTTATAGATCCTGGAATCAGTGGTGAAATGCTACCGGTTTGGCCTGGTTCACCTGAACCAGCAGCAAAAATTGCTACTGATTCAGCCAACTGGTAGTAAAAAAAAGCTCCAACGATCAGCTGAGAGCAGAAAGAAGACAAAAGCATAAGATTGGCCCTCCCACCTGCCCTGTGCTTTTCTGTTCTTTATTCTCTCAGATAATTGGCATGGCAGACCCTTAGCTGGTTTTGAAAAACTGCGCAAGCGCAGTGCATGATTACCAAACCGGTAGGGAAACTGGTAGAATCCCACCACTGCCTGGAATGGTTTCCAACAGATTTCTGGGTGCAATTCCAAGATACCCCCAGGGTGACTTCCTTCAACCAGATCCAACCCATGCAGTGCATGTAACCTGTAAGAAACTGTTAATGGTTTCCTACTTATGTGAGAGGAACTTCTGGTCTCCAATTTGTGGAATAGGCTGCTTCTAGATGTTAAGTTAAAAGCCCCTGTCAAAGTGGGACTTTTCTGGAAAGTGTGTTGGAGAATAGATAATGGCACTAGGGTGGTGCAATCTATTCTCTGTAATTTTAAAGTGTTTTAAGTGATTCATTGTTGTCAGGGGTGGGATTCAAATTTCTTAACAACTGGTTCTGTGGGCATGGCCTAATTTATGGGTTTGGCTTGGTAGTCATGTGACTGTATGGGCGTGGCTTGCTGACTGGGAATGGCTTGGTGGTCACATGACTGGCTGGGCATGGCTTGTATGTAAATATTGTAAACATTTATGTAAATATTGGATTTTTTATTTAAAAAAGAGCAACTTTTACCCAAAATCAGGCAAAGCAGGCAGGCAAATTGACTTGCTTGCAGAATCACAGATTCACTCACAGATCTACCTTTCTGCAATCTTCTGCCTGAGTCTGCACTGAAAAATAGAAGCTTCACTCCTAAGGAAGGTTCAGCTCTGCTCTCACGCCACTTCTCCACCCCCCCTTGACCCCCTGAATACCGCTCCTGACTGGGCCTCAGGGAAGCCTCCTGGGCAAAGGCAAAGCAGTACAACAGCAATTTAGATTAGCTAGAAAGCAAGCAATCCAACAATTTCCTGCTTTCTAGTTAATCTAAATCACGCAGCACAGCTGATAGTCAGAATAGCTGATCATCGGGGAAAAAGGAAAATAGCAACTTACCAAAATTAGGTGAAGGCACAATGTAGGCAAGTTGGATGGTGAGGAAGGTAAGGAATGGCTGGGTGGGCAGGGGAGGGGCCAGTCAGTGGAATGATTTGCCGGTTCTCCGAACTGTGCAGAATCATAACAACCGGTACTATAGAACCGGTCCAACATGGTAGAATCCCACCCCTGATTGTTGTTTTATATAGGATTAATTATTTATGTTTACACCATTACTAACTATTATTGCTAACTGCTTCAGCACTAGAATGACATAAAATACATATAAATAAACAATTTAAAACCTGAGCTGGGTATGCAATGATGGAGGAGAATATGTATAGCTCAGGGTTAAAGTGAGGGATCTTTGGTGCTCTCTTTGGTTGTTTTCCTGCTGATGTTTCATTTACCCAAACTAGGTAATATCAACAGTGCTAGTAGGAGTGAGATTTGCTCTCATCTGATCTTTTATTGGCTTGCCCTGTTAGTGCTGAAAAAGACAACATTGAGAAAGACAACATTTTCTGGTGCAAAAGGATAATCAAGGGAAAAACTTTAAAAGGAAACAATACTAAAATCCCAGATTGCTACTTTTTATGTTATTAATATACAAATATGCCTTAAAAACCATCAAGGAATATATTTTTCAAGGAACAAGAAAAATATTTTCCCAGAAGCAATTTGTAGCTAATCTTTGTTACCAATTGTAATATAGTAAGAAGAAATAAAATGGTTGTTACATCATGTATATAGTATAGGAACAAGTCTCCTCAGAAAGAGAGGCAATCCAAATTAAATTGGGGCGCATGCACGGGGGACATGCATGCACATGCAGGGATGTGCATACATGTGCAGGGATACATGCACATTGCATACTTTGGGCACTCGGTGCCGAAAAAGTTAGCCATCACTGCCCTAAATCATTTCAGGCAAATGGTTGTCCAATGTCTTCTTAAAAACTTTGGAGGATGTTGATTTGTATGCTATGGTAATGCCATGTGGTTGTAATAGTCTGTTGGTGGTTTATGAAAATTAATTAATTGTTTCTGAGTATTAATTGAATAAATAATTATTTATAGGCTTCCACTGCCACTGTGACAAGTGGGACAGATCTTCCTTTCATGGCTAGTAAAACAGAAATAAAAGGTTTATATATAGGTTTATAAGAAGTAGAAATTTTTTTTCCACCTAATGTTATTTGCTTGCTTGTTTGCTTGTGCATATATGAATTTGTTATCAAAGCATTAACCTTTCATAATTGTCCTCTGTAGTTGAGATTGTTAAATTAGATACTAGCCCTTTAATCATCTGCTTATATACTTCTTCTTTATGAGTCCTTTTCTAATTAACTAGGCCTGATTTCTAGAAATTATACTCACCACTTGACCTGTCCCCAGTGACCATGTGTAGTCATTCCAGGGGCATATTTCAGCAATCATTTTCATCCTGTCCCTCTAGCTTTTCAGTTACCCTCCCCTCATAACTTTGCTAAGCTACACACACACACACACACACACACGTACTATTATATGGTGGTATAATCCTCCACTGATACTGGGGTCTTACTCCCTGATTTTTTATGTTTCTTTCTCTGATATAGAAATATATATTGATCTTCTGTTCTTTATTACTGTTTTCTGCTTGTTTCATTGTTTTAATATGTTATACGTGCCTAGAGTTTCTTGGATAATTGAAATGGCTTATAAATTGAACGATTCAATAGCTAAAAAATGAGTTAGCCAGAAATTGATCTGAAGAAAATTTACTCTTTGTTGGAAGTAAGGAGGGAGTAAAAACTTTAGGTGACTGGAAAAATGATGACATGTACACTACTACAGTGGTCCCCAACCTTTCTGGTTTGGCAGCCCAACTGCGGTAGGGGGTAGGGGGAGGAGAAGGATAGTTCCCTATGAGTGGCAGATGGGCACACGCAAGTGCACACAACTCCATTTGTGTGAGCAGTGGGCATGGGTGGCCACCACTCGCATGAGGGCAACTTTGTGCCCGCATTTGCCTGCTGCTTGCATGGCCTGGTTCTAAACAGGCCGCAGCCCAGAAAGGGGCTATGGCCCCAGAGGTTGAGGACCGTTGCATTACTAAACCTACCAAAAAATCCACAAGCAAAAGTAGGAAGTGTAGGCAAAGCAAACTAGTAACTTAAAAAACCACTTGTATTTATGCTAGGGTTTCAATTAGCAACCTTCTACTCACAAGATAAGAGTGATAGCCATTGCAATTTTATGAGATTCATATTCATATTATGAGCTCTGATAAACATTAGAAAGAAACAGGGCAAAAGAAAGATTATTTTTAAGCACTCCTTTTTGTGTCTGGATCTACAGGATGAGCATTTTGGGGAAAGATACAGCTGCAAGGGCATTGTCTAATGCCTTTTAATCAGGGGTGGGATCCGACAGGGTTAACTACCAGTTCAGTGATTTAGGTTGTGTTTCCCTGCATGCTGCACTTGTGTGTAAATCTTCATCAGCTTGCTACCTGGACAGCTGAGCAGCGCTACAGGCAGGGAAGCAGAGTTTGAAAAAGCACTTTTTTTGTGCTTTTTCAACTGCAGCTGTGCCTCTCATGGCAGCTGAGGTTGAAAAAACAGGAAATAAAGGTCAGGTAAGAGCCCGGGTGGGCAGGTGGGCCAAAACAGCAGCAGACATAGAAGCAGTTCAGAGCTACTGACAGAACTGGTAGAATCCCACCCCTGCTTTTAATAGTGGCCTGGACTTTGGACTAAATATCTTGCAAACTGTTGTCAATCAGGCCAGGATTTTCTTAACCCAGTTTAGAATCAAGCCAGCACAAGTACAAAACAGGAAAGACTGATATGGTTACTTGTGGTACAATAAAGTCAAGTTGAATGTGGATTTTAAAAATCAATTTGTTTAGATCTGCTCTACTGAGAATTTGGAATAGGTATAAGATAAAACTGTCCCTTAAAATCCCTTTATGATTGTCACCCTAAGATGTTTTTAAAAACATTTCTTTCTTCCCTATCTTATGCTCAATAGTATAAATTAGACATTTACCTAGGTGGGCTCAGAAGAATACAGGTAGTCCTCAACTTACAACAGTTCATTTAGTGACCATTCAAAGTTACAATGGCACTGAAAAAAGTGACATGACCATTTTTCACACAACTGTTGCAGCATTCCCATAGTCACGTCACGTGTTCAAAATTCAAACACTTGGCAACTGGTTCCGATTTATGACCATTTCTGTATCATATGGTCATGTGATCACCTTTTGTGACCTTTTGACAAGAAAAGTCAGGAGATTGCCAAAGGGGATCACAAGCAAAATCAACAGGGATCCCAGATTCACTTAACAAACCATGTTACTAACTTAACAACTGCAGTGAGTCGCTAACAACTGTGGCAAGAGAGGTCATAAAATGGGGCAAAATTCACTTAACAAATGTCTCACTTAGCAACATACATTTTGGGTTCAATTGTGGTTGTAAGTCGAGGACTACTTATATAATCATCAGGCTCATAACATATCTTTGAGAAAAAAAGGGTGGGTGTTTTTGGTTTTGATTACTGCCTGCCTTGTGGTATCTTTCTTCCTCTCCTCCAAAAAATATTCCAACATGCTGATATGATAGGTTGAAGTCTGATTTTTAAGTTTACTTGACCAAGAGGGTCAAAAGATCAGTCTGTGGGCCATATATTTTATTGCGCAGTGTACATTCTGTATCCCTGTGTTGTTTGTTTTAATCTGACATGGTTCTATTGCAGAGGACAAAGAACATCCCTGCTTAAACTGATCTTCATTTTTTGAAGCGTATTGTGTTTTGTACACTAAAGATAAAACTCTGGGATAATCATGCTCTGTTGGATGATCAATTTCCTACTGTTTGTTTGTGTGCATGTGGTCATGGGGTCATGTTAAAAGGACTTTCTCTCTTTAAGGGCAAGACACAATGTTCCACTGCAGGTTGTAGTGTCATATTTACCAGGTCAGGATGCAATATACCTTTATAGACCCTGCTGTCATTCACAGATTGATACCTTTGAAAATCAAGGGAGAGTGTGGGCTGTGGTTGACAATTTTCTGAGTTTGTTTCAAATATCTGAGGTTTGCATTAAATACAACTCTCTGTGATGAACTGAAAATAGAGAGGCACATTCAGTAGAGATTTGTTAAAAAGCAAAATTCCCACCCTTCCCTTCCCTCCCCTGCCTGCCCTTCCCTTTCTCCTTTTGTTCCTTTCCTTTCCTTTCCTTTCCTTTCCTTTCCTTTCCTTTCCTTTCCTTTCCTTTCCTTTCCTTTCCTTTCCTTTCCTTTCCATCCTTCCTTCTTCCCTTCCCTTCCCTTCCCCTCCCTTCCCTTTTTAAATTATATATTAACCAAAAAGGTAAACAGAATAAAATGGGCAATAAAATATTAATGGAAGATGTAGAGGAATTGTCTTGTGCTGCACTTAAAACGGCCTGAATGATTGAGCTGTGAATTGCTCTCCCTTAGGTATTGAAATATTCATCAGTATTTAATAAATGTTCGTATGCGTAGCTATTCCTGTTTACACTACAGCACTCGTAGAAGAGTGCTTACTAAAGAAAACATTATAATGGAAGGTGAACTTTTCTGTACAATGAGTCATCTTAAATTATACAGCCAGCAGAGGAGACAGGGAGAATTCTCTGAACTGACAAATGAGGAGCTCGGCTAACTTAAGAGCATCTTTTGTAAAGGGAACTGGCATTGGATGGTTGAGAGGACTTTATGGCTCCAAAACTCTTTGGAAGCTTTTAAAAGATTCATCTTGTTTGCATTTTAAATATATTTAATCTTCCCTACCGGATGCTGAAGCCTTGTTCTTGAAATTACTTGAGACTGGAGTGTGATTACTGGAAACATCCCCTCCCTGACCATATATATGGAAGAAAATATGTAAGTAAGTTAGTGATAGCAGAAATGATTTTGCCCGTGTCCTTCCATATCTCTTGTGCAAAGAACAAACAAGCAAATCAAATAAGAAAAAGATAGCATGCACTGCCCTGCATTTGTTCAAGTTTGTGAATATGGCAGAAGGGCATTTAGAAAGGGACTTGGGCACCAGTGAGTCATCCCTGTCCTGCTCTCTATGTTATACCTCCTTGGAAGATTTTCTCTTTGAGAACAAAGAGGAAAGGAAATCCTATGTCAAAATTTCCTCTTCAAAAGCCCTCTAACCTCAAAAGATGGAGCTGCATATATTTGCTCTGTTTTGGAATATTGTGCTAGGACCACCAATAGGACCACCATTTCAGTTCTGCAAGTTTGTTTGTAGCTTCACCCCCCCCAAAAAGAAGGAAATATGTATTTTTATCAAATAGAAAGGCAGATGCATTTTCCACTGCCTATCAGCAAGTGCCTTTATGATCAAAACTGATGTTAAATTCATTAGTAGATAAAAGCCAAAGATGGATTATGTTCTCAGAACCATCACTGAACATCTTCTTTCAGTAGGATTGGAAGTGGGTGATACTTCTGCATACATCTGCCTCTTGTCTCCCAGGGTTTGGGATGCTTCATATCAACTTGGGGTTTTGCATAGGTAGAGACTGTAGGTGAAGGAGGAGAGAGAAAAACCTTTATTCAGACATAAGCCATGTGTGTATGATTCTGAAATCCAGGCTATGAGAACTCTTCTGTTCTGTTCTTTCTATACCCATCTCTCCTAAAGGAGCTCACAAATTGTTTTTCTCCTCTGTGAGAAAGGCAGGCTGAAAAATAACCCTATCAGGCAGGGGTGCTTTGGGCACATGCAGAGTGTTTGCTACTGATCTTCTCCAGAAATCCCTGTGGGTTAAACAGCTGATGTTCAGCAATCTGCTGTGTTGCATGAATTAGATAAGCTCGGAAAACAGGATATAAAGCACAGCCTAGAACCCGGTGGGCAGGCAGGCCCAACAGCTGATCATCGGAGCAAACCAAACCACTTTGCTCCCAGCTGATCCTTAGAGCTACCGGTTCACCCGAACTGGGCCAAACTGGTAGAATCCCACCCCTGACATTAGGTAGTACACTTTGTGTTAGAGCAAGAACTTGAACCTAAAATTCTGCAAAACGAATCCAACATTCTAAAGAATAAAACCAAAATAAAGATAAAAGCCAATAGCAAATGAATACTATGGGGTACAAAAAATTGTCAGATTGGTGAGTATAAAATGCTTAATAAATCTAGGCTGCTGATTTACAGGGCAGAGTTCCACATATCTGCTCTACCTTTTAGTAACTGTGCTTGAACCATTAAGCCAGATAGAATCTAGAAAAAGTTAGCCATTAGAGATAAGATTAAGAGAGATCAGTGGATCTGATTTTCCTTTTTCTTCCTAGAATTCCTTCCAGCTTTCTCTGTCCATTCCTGAGAGTTTCAGAAGTGTCAACACCTAACATATGGCTATGTTTGTGTTAAACATCATGCGTCACCAAGATCTTCATTATTCCTTGCTTACAAACAAATACATTTAGGGGACAGAAATAACTTTCCAAGCCTGTCAAATGTGATATCAAGGAATTGTTAGATCAGGTCATGTGCCCCCAATTCACATGAAATATATTGTCATAATTTCATCATAAGGAGATCCTAATGTTTAAGACCTATACATAACATTTAAAAAGTCTCAGCTGTGATTGTTTTATATAGGATCCATTAAAAAAAAACAGCCCAATACTCTCTCTGTGTGTGTAAGAGAGAGAGAATTTCTCAACTGAAAGGATCATATATTTGTTCGACCCAACAATTTTTGCTAATTGCTAATGATTATTCTGAGCTCGTCTTTTCAGGATACCCTTGAAAGGTGTTTTCTTTCAGCCAATAAAATCAACCTGCTCACACAAATGCACTGGCTTTTTTTTAGGATTCACAAAATTATTGTAAAAGAATCAAATCCTCATTTGAAGCTGAGATCTTGTGCAGTTGCTATATTGGGCAGGGTGCCCAATTGAAGACTATGGGATCTACTTCTGTGAAATCATTCATCACAAATAATTTCAGGCAAAGATAGTTACATATATTAAAATGTCTGCTGATAATCAGGATAACACCTGCTACAAATGATTTTCTCTGTATAGTCTACCCCTCTTTTCAATTTACTACACATCTTTATAATACTATAAATTGTTTGAAATAACAAGTGAAAGCATGGCATTTTGACACAATGGATCCGTGCAATCTTCCAATTTCCCCACCCTGGGTTTTAAATGTATACTCATTGGTGTGGACTCAAACAGGGACATATTCAAGATGAGGTTAAACATGCTGCTTTGTGTGCACGTTTTCACAGCTGCAAATAAGCTATGACTAGGTTGGAAGCATAGCATATCTATTTAACTCATTCCTCTCCCAAAAGCTACAGGAAGTCATGTGGAGTTTCATTTTCATTTCCTCTTGTAGTGGATACATGCAGGAATATTTTGTCTTTCTTCTTCAATCACCTCTTGAGCAAAGCTTCCTTTCTCATGCAGTTGTTTATTTTAAGGCAGAATAAGATTTCAAAATGCTTCATTTTGATGGAAGGTTCTATTGATTTTACATGCAAATAGCAATTGTTTCTCTCTACTCCAACAAGACTTAATTTCTTTTTTGTACAAGTAGCTTTCCTTCACTCTTTCGACTTTGTTTCAAATTGTTGCCAAACACTTACCTTCTCCCTTTTGGCTATCCCTTTTAATTCCTTTCTTCCTCTGCTATACATTATTAACACTGGCACTGAATTATTTACAGCAACTCTGTAAAATATCATTAGTGACTTTCACAAGGGAGCTGTCCAATGATGGAGGGCTGGGTTAAACCAAGTCAACAACAGAATGAAACATGATAAAAGAGAATTGGAATACAGCTTTTGGGATGCCAGTATATTGGGGAAGCATCTTTGTTCTGTTGAGGCCAAGCTCACCTCTCCATGGTTTTTTCCTACTACTCCCAGTGGGAATTTGTTCCCTTGCTTGCTTCCCTCTATATAATATATTGTCAGTATTGGCTAAAAGCTGGCTAAGAAGAGAAATAGAGTAAGTTATCTGTAACCTACTACTTGCCCTCTCCACAATGCCTTCCCAACTCAGAATTTCAACACACCTTTGTCTACTGTGATTCTAAGATATGCCAAAGGTTTCTGATGGAATTATTTTTGTCCACATCTATTCTAAATATTTAGCAGGCAAGGAACCAAGTGCTCATTTAGTGATTTTGAAAATTGATTTGTTGACACATTATGCCTTACTGTGCTTTCCCATGGAACAAATAATGTTTCCAAATGCAACTTTGATTAGACAAACAACAGACATTTTAACTTAGTATATTGCTTCATATTTTTCTAACCTCAATTCTTCATTAGCAATAAGGGAGAAGGCTATTGAGTTCACATATTCATTCTGCTTTACCTAACTTGCACTTCCCATATGAAAACATTTACCAAAATACTTTCTTTCTTTCTTTTCCAAATTTTGCAGTGGAATTCCCTAATGAAAAACTGAAAAAAGTGCATGTATTGGAAGAAAGAACGGCTTCAGCAAACCCAAGTTTGAATAGATTTGATCAGAAATGATTAAGTATTGTTGAATTAAGGCCTAAGATATTTTACCACTAGGAAATTCTTTGCAGATTTTTCCTAAGATCTTAGATTTTGCAGATGCTTTGTTTCATAATTACTTCCTTAATCTTCCTTTATTTAAGTAGAAATCTTGCCCAATAAATTTTGTCCACATGATGTCTATCTGATTCAGTTAAAGTTCTTGTTCCAGTGAAGACATTTTCATACCTGCATGAAGAAAACAGTGCCTCCATTCACTGATGTATTACCCTTTGTGTGTTTAACCACTGTTCCCCAGCCACTCATGGTTCCAAGCCTAATAAGGAAAGAATGTTCTGCTTCTGAGAACTGAAAAAAAATCACTATGCTCGGTGCCCACTGGCAGCATTAATAAAAAATAAAATGAAAAATGCAATCTGATTAAATTATGTCAACCTTTTCTTATGGCAATGGAGCTTAAATAAGCAAACAGAAGCAGTGCAGAAAATCATTATTGGTTTATTAAAGATCAGAATTCAATATCTCAGTGAGTGAAAAGCTTATGCACTAACATACTCCACTGTTTAACTTCCCTGAGTTAAAGGAAGCAAACACGGTGGCAGTGAGAGAAGTTTTGTCAGGACAATGACATTTAACCACAGCTTTGCTAAATAGCACAAAAAGAGGTTACATTAGGATGACACCAAACAGTTTAAAAGTGTATACTTTAGCTTTCAGGCAGCTATTTTGCATCAGTGATAGGAACATGCAAGGAAATCCTTCTTTCAAAGAATTCAAACTAGGTTGGGAAGTTGGATCTTTGAAGACTATTTGCCATGAAAGTTACATGCAACTGCCAAAACCATATGTCTTTAAGAATCAACTGTGAGGGATTTATTTATTTAGCGGATGGCAATGTTGCATTACCCTGGAAAATACAATGCTAATGCAGAATAGTAGTTTGGCTGCCAATTTGCTTGCTCTGTTTGGTTCATGTTCATGTGCTTCCCAAGATGCACACAGGAGAGTGATCTTCCTACAGCATCACCCAAGGCCCTATCCCTTCACCAAAGCTACCTCACAAACAGGTGTCATAACCAAGAAGATTCAGCACTGGCAGAATTCTGATTGCCCGTATGAAGCACTGGCTCATCTCCCCATAGAAATGGTACCTTTTTATCTTCTTGCATAGCACATGCTTTCAAACTGCTAAGTGAGCAGAAGCTGAAGTGAGTGATGGGAGCTCATCACACCACACAGTGCTGGGACTCAAACCGTTGGAGCCAAGACCATCTCCAGAATCATTAAGCCACTGAGTCATTATGCCTTTAATTGCAAGGGAACAACTGCAGGAGAAGACTCTCAAGATTGTCCAGTTGGTCACTGTGGGAAACAGGATGCTGTACTGGGCAGACTGTATCAGCATCATGGATGCATTCCATCCACAGGTAAGTATGAAAATCTCCTTCCAACTGACCTCAGTTCAGGATGACTACAGGGACAGGTGATCATTATAATGAGCATTCATTCAGAGGCTGTTTGAATTTACAATGAAGCTGAACTTCAGTTACAAGCTGACTTGTAAGTGTCCTGGATTGATTACAATCCAGGTGGTTGGTGGCTGGCTCCCAATTATCATGTCTCAGGGTCCTGAAGTTACATGATCACCATTTGTGATGTCATTGGTGGCTTCCAACAAGCAAAATGAATTGAAAGAGGTCGCCTGATAAGAGGTCACAAATAGCAAGCATGTTGCATTTAATGACATCATTTGCTTAATGACAGCAATCATGGTGTAATGTTGCATTTTATTGAGTTTTCTAAGCAGTTTTGCAAAAGTAATTTGCCATTGTCTTTTCCTGACACCCCCCCCAAATATTTGGTCTATTATACGATTCTGATATTTCTGGGATGGATGGATGGGTGTGTCTTTCTTCCACATACTAACCAGGCCTTATAACTGATTAGGTTCCAAGCTCAAAATCAAGCAAATGTATGCAGGAAAATAATTGTGGCTCTCAGGGAAAGAAAACCCTGTCAAAATGATTCCAATAGGCAATATATGCTGCAAGGGTAATCAGTGCTATTCCTATTATTCCAATAGGAATAGCTATGTTCACCCTGTAGTCTATTATTCTCCATGAGCTTTCTTACAAAAATCCCAGGGAAAAAAGGCCTGGTTCTTTCCAAGCTATTTTCTGAAAAAAAAGTGTCTCCCAGTTTTCCCATTCTTAGCTTCTTTCCAGAAATATGAATTTGTGAGTGCAGAAAAACCACAGGAGAAAAATGTAAATATGCGATTCTCTCTCCATTCCACCAAGAGTGATAGACAAGGCTCTGTGGTCTTGTATTTCCTTCTTGGTAGTTTTAAATATTGGTGAACACCATTTGCTTGAAATTAATTTACCTGTACATGATGACAAGGGTCTTTTGCATAGGCTCTAGTGAAAACAGTATACCTGGAAAGCTATAATGGATTACTTGGTCTGTTCCCTCACTACACTATGCCTGTGAATCCTGAAATAAAACCAATTCATGTTTTCATTTATATTTCCAAAAAGGGGAAAAAAACAACCAAATCTGTCCACAACAAATGTTACTGTTTAAAATTAGATCTGAGGCTGGGTCCTGCTACATGGAAGAGACCCTGAATACATTTCTATACAGCACATTTGTAGAAAGGATTTAATTTTCAGAGCCCCCCCCTTTTGCTGGTCACATTATTATTTCTTGTGTTGTTCTAGAGAAATTTACCAATCTTTCAGAACAGATTTTCAAGGAGAATAACAGACTGCAAGGGGAAGGGGGAATAGTGATGATGCCAAAGCTAGATCAAAACCTGCTTGATTTTGCCTTAAGGTAAGAAAAACACAATATACATTTGGACATTCTTAATCATTTTCCTTACTATGGCAGGACTACTAGAATTCAGCAGAAAATAAACCCAGTTCAAAATCATTACCACTTTCAAAATTTCAGCATTATTCCTAATTTTGGTGGTAAATGAGGAGGTGGCTCTGTGACCCTCACCAAAGCTTAAAAGTGATTCACTCCTTTTTAAAAGCAGTGTCTGATTTTACAGAAGAAATTAAGCAGGGAAGGAAACTGAAGTTAAATCCTAACTGAAGTTAGCAGCCCAACTCAAGATGATATTTTGTCAGACAAAGTATCACCTTGAAGATGCTTCTGCATCTGGCATGCTACCTGAAAAGTGAGGTGACAGTCTTCATTTCTTTACCCATAATTGCATATTGCCTACTCCTTGAACAGACAGAACACAAATGCATATTACTATATTTGGTGCATCAATTGTTTTGGGTGGAGGGTTAATAAAATGAAGAGAAACAGTAACAAAATGCAAGAGAAAATTAAGTTGACTTCAATCTAGGGTTTCAGACTGGAGGCTGCAGGGTCTTTCCATTGGAGTACACATTTTTTTTAGCTCATCCTTCCTCAGTAGAGAAGGGGTCATCCTAACCAGGGCCACGGGACAACCATTGGTAGATGTAATAAAGGTGGAGAAATACCAATGTTTTTTTTTACTCTTATACCATATTATTATTTATCCATGTTCAATTTCATATCCCTCTTTGTCTTTCTTCAATGGGTGGTGGTTCTAGCATTTTGAATCCCAGAGTTCCTTGGGAAACCAAGGCGTATCCCAAAATTGGCACAGAGAGAGAGGCCACATGGGAACAATATGGTCCAAGTCCCCTTTTTATCTGCCTGTTCCAGGCTGCAACCTAAACCTTGGTTGAACTGTCACCAGCTCATCAGGGAAAATGGCAAGCTCCCTCTGGAAGCCACCTACCCTGAGACAAACTGAAACAAAAACTAAATCTCTGGCATGATATCAAAGGAATCAATTAATATTTGTACAATATACTGTAGTGGTTTGAGATAAATCACATAAATTTCATAAAGAAATAGAAAATATAACCAATAACCTTGGAAGGAAAACAGCATTTATCTTAGGTGTGCTCTAAAAATGTAAGCGTACCTAATGGAAGGCTGTCACCACCATCAGATATAACCAGCATTCTAGCCAGTATCTGCTGGGGAATATATCCATTAATAGTCCAATGTTAATTATCAGCTGACATCTTTTACAAAAGTACATTATCTACATCAGGGATGTCAAACTCTGGGCCCGCAGGCCAGGTGCGTCACACACTGGCCATGCCCCTGCCCGGTTTAATGAAGAGGGAAAAAAGTCCTGATATGTCACTGTGACAACATGAATTTGACACCCCTGATCTATATTATTGAGGCTGCACATGGTGATACAATTTAGACGTATGGTATGATTTACACCATACATGGTGATATGATTTAGAGCAGGGATGTCAAACTCAAGGCCCAGAGGGTGGATCAGGCCCATGGGGTACTTAGATCAGGCCCATGAGGCAGCCCTGGAAACAGCAAAGGAGTGGCTCAGTGCCTCTGCCAGCGAAAATGGAACTCAAGAGGGCCACCCTCCTGAGCTTAATTTTCACTGGCAGAGGGTTGCAGAAGGCTGTCACCCCTGAAAAAGAAACTTGCAAGGGCTCTCCTGAGCTCCATTTTTGCTGGCAGAGGGTTGTGGGAGCCATCCCAGCTCACAAGGGCCGCACACACTACTAGAGTGCTTGGGCCACCACAGGTGCCCCTGATATGAGTGACATCAAGCTGGCCACACCCACCCTGGCCATGCCCCCTTTTCCCCCTGAGGTCAAACACAACCCTGATGTGGCCCTCAATGAAATTGAGTTTGACACCCCTGATTTAGAGCAAGGGTCCCCAACCTCCTGTCCTTAGACCAGCAGCGGGCCGCAGCATGCTAGGACGCAAACAAGTTAAGCTTCATCTGTGGGATGCAGGCAGTCCACAAAACCATGCCCCCTCCAGTCTGTGGAAAAACCTCTCTCCATGGAACCGGTCTCTGGTGCCCAAAAGGTTGAAGGGTGCTGATTTAGAGTCTTTTGAGAAAAAAATTGCTGTCAACAGTTTGTCATGCACTTTTAAAAACAAAACCAATCATATGTTTTGCAGAAATCATATGTTTTGCAGGATTTCTGCCTTTCCTTTTATAGTTGTAAAAACATCCTCCAAAAAAGAGAATAAAACTTTTTGTAAAGAAAGCATAATTATAAACTCTAACAGCATGGAAGTGAGAAAGTCAATATCTTGTACCAATCTATAGGAAAGCCATCTGGAACTGGAGTTTTGCTTAATTTCATTGACTTAATATCCATTATGTCTCCTAGACATAGACTACAACTACAGAATCAACTTGACCTTGAGTACTCTTTGGAAGATGTATTTTGCACAAACAGCCAGGAATCCATATGGAATTGGCAGTACATAAATGTTCTAACAGATAAATAATAAAATTTATTCCCTTCATTTTTCTAAATCGCTCATTTCAACAATTGTATTGGCATTATAAATTTGATGAAAAATAATTAGAAAAAAAAGTAAGAACAACTGCTGATCTATGAAATGCAAATATTTTTATATATTGCCCTGGAAATCTTTAAATTGGACAGGGTTTTTTTTTTTTTGCTCAGCAGACTAGACTGGAACCAATTTAGCAGATACATAGGGATCCAAGAACTTCTGGTCAATAAAATTTATTGTAGAAATGCCAAGAAACTGTCATGAATATATTTCAGTGACTGTGGTATGGAAAATGCAAGTTTTATTTAAAGCAGTTGGATTTCTTGTTCCTCTTTCTCCTGTATGCCCTAATTAAAAGGCTAAAATTATTCTGTTTTAATTGGATATTTCTATCTATTATTTTTGTTGTTGTTGTGAAAACAGTCTGATTTAGAATCAAGCTATGCGTATTTAACCATATGAAAACTAACTTTCACAAATGGTAGCAATATTATTTGGTTAGCACTTTTTAAATCAGTAATTGATGCCATAACTGAGTAGATGAATAAAATGCACTCTATACAAGACCATTTTTTTGAAAAATACTCAGAACCCACTTCAGAAAATGTACTAAATAGATGTTTCTGAACAGTACACTTTATGGGCTACTTTATATCTTTCTTGAAACAATTTCATATGATTTGCCATTTGATTTAACTTCATTTGACATACCTAGTCTTAAACTAAAAAAAAAATCAAATTGAGTCAATAATAAATAAAAAAGTTAATGGAAGATAAGTTTTTGGATTATCTCCATTAACTTTATTTATTTATTCTTTCATTTATAATTATGCATATCTTCTGGGAATTCAAAATACTACACCAAATACTACACTATACCAAACTGGCTAACTTTTAACATTTTTTTAATTAGGCTAACATCCCCACCACCATGCTTTTTAAAAAAAATATTTTAAAGTAACTTTCTTATTAGGGCTATAAAAATATATCTTATTATAGCAAACTGCTTGCTGAATATAGACTGCACAGAGTGATAATGACAAGAATGGTTGGATATAAATTACCCATACTTAAATGCCAAAGTATTAACACCACCCAGATGCCAGTCAGTTTTATTTTCAGTTTTTGCCATCCAAATATAAGTTGATTAGACTTACACCCAGAAAAGCCTGCCCCCCCCCCCAAAAAAAAACCCAGTTTGGTGAAATGAGGTCACGGACATGCTTGATAGCTATTTTAGATAGTATCTGAAAACTGATATGAATCTCTTCTGCCAGCACCTGTTCTCATTCAGAAGCCTTCATATTTATGTCACCCAGCTGAAAGTGAGTTCCACATTAGGACTAAATAAACAGGCCAAAGAATACATGGTTGATGGTAGGGTCAACCTTATTGAAAGCATTAAAGTATCTGTGTTGTAATCCCCCCATCTTGCTTGATAGCATTGCAAAATATAGATAGCAAAATATACTCAGTAAAGTAGGTGTGGCTGTAGCCATGTTACAATCATTCAGATGGCAACTAAAGCCTGTAATTAATTCATTCCTCTGCAAATGGATGTATAATAGATTCCATCAGAATAATCATTCATTTCAAGGTAGATGTCATCTTACACTGTAATTCTTTCACTCCAAAGAAGTCAATTTTGTTAGGAAGCAAAGACTGAAAGAGTTAAATCCAGACTTTTCCATCAAAGACAAGAGGAACAAAACAGCCTCTGCAAATGAATCTTGTTGCACCAGTGCTTAAAGAATTGACTCCATGTCACATTAACACTCAGTTTCAGATGTATTTGTGACCTTGTGAATTTAGAAGTTCTAAGAAATTCTTAGGCTTTTGCAGTTGAAATGTACTTTTGCAATGCTCTCACTGAGAACATAAAATAATATCCATGAATTTAATGAACAAACTGTGGCATGCCTTCTGTTGCTCTTCTGATTTATTGGCTTTATTGATTTGGTTATTAGCTTGTTGCTCAACAGTTAGAAAAAAAGTTTTGTTTCCTTGGGAAACTGCTCTGTTCTTTGTCTTGATCCTTACAGTGTGAATAAATGTCTTAGCTAAAGATATGAATGGTATTTTTTTCTTGTGATTCTGATCTTTCTGCTGTAATCAAAATTAGAACATGGGATCTGTTTTAAAATGATATATATGATACTTCAAAATTCCTTAATTAAAATTAAATACATTCATGTCCTTATATTGTTTTTTGGCACCAATGCGTGGTAATTTTTAAATCTGCTAAAAAATTCATTTAAGTATTTTAAAAATGCAGTATTTCCTCACAGAATATACATTTCCAAACTAAACTTGGTTGGTATAATATCAGAAAAGTAATTGAGTTCTTAACACATATTACCCAGAGATGTGTCATTCTTATCCATTTCCACTGAAATATAAACAGAGGTGGTATTCAGCAGGTTCTGACCAGTTATGGAGAACTGGTAGCAGAAATTTTGAGTAGTTTGGAGAACCTGCAAATACCACCTCTGGCTGGCCCCGCCCCCATCTATTCACTGCCTCCCAAGTCCCAGCTGATTGGCTGGGTCTTCTTTTGTTGCACTGCACAGGAGAATGGAGCTGGAAAGCTGGTTAGTGGGGTGGGGAGGGAATGTGGATTTTGCAGTAACCTTCCCCCTGAAGTGGGTTGGGAATAGAGATTTTGCAGTACATCCTTCCCCTGGACTGAGGAAATAGGGATTTTACAGTATTCTTCCCCTGCCATGCCCATCAAGCCACACCACGCCCACCAAGCAACACCTATAGAACTGGTAGTAAAAAAATTTGAATCCCACCACTGAATATAAATAAACAGAATCTTCAATTATACTTACTATGGATATGAAAAAAATCTTGAACTACTTAGAATGGGAATGAGTGTGGAATTTGCAAACTTTCTGAGGCAGCTGAAATCTAATCACAGGTGCTGAAGAATGCTGGAAGTTGTAGTTTAACCATATTCCTCCATCTCTTGAAAATGGTGAACCTTGTTTTGTAAAGTGGTTTGTTCACATACAAGTAGAGTCATATATGAGAATAGAAAACATTTTCTTAAGTAAAGTTTGGTATAATTGCCATTATTAGATTTGTCCTGCCCTTTTTAAAAATTTAGTCCACCCAAGGTGGTGAACATATTTAATACTCCTGTGTCCTATTTTCCCTGCAACAACAACCCTTTGAAGTCCAAGAGAGAGTGATGGGCCCAAAGTTATTCAGGCAACTTTCATGGTTAAGGAATGCCTAAAAATCACATTCTGCTTTCTAGGCAAGCACCTTTATCATTACACCAAACTGGCTGCCTGGTTATCCTGTCATGTTGACTCTGTATTAAGAAACACAAGGCTAATAAGTCACCTTCTGCAAAAAAAAAACCCTCTTCACCTATTATGTTAAAAAGGCATGAATAATAATAATAATAAAAAAACACCTTATAGCTTTTATTCTGAAAACTAGAAACTTTAGGCAATTGAAGGTGAACCCATTTATGTGTGAAAGAATTCTCCATGGCTTTCAATATATTTTGCATGATGAAAAGAACCATAATTTAATATCTAGCCGTTAACAAGTCTCGGCTCACAAGACTTGCTGCCTAAAATTAAATCCTCAGCATGCAAAATACATAACCTATTTTCTGGTTCTACACAGATAGTAACCTCCAATTATATTTGCCTGTTCTCATTCTGCTTTCAGGATGGAAAATGTCTTGGATTTTTGGTTGGCTTTTCCCAGGCACAAATTTTGTTCCAAAGAATTATTTTGTGGGTAATAAAGTAACTTAGGTTATTATTCAGGGGGGTAAAAACTAGAGGCAACACAGTGACGAGAAAAGGACTGTTAATGCTGTTGGAAGAAATATCCATTTGGTTCAGGTTTAAGCTGGGAGAAAGACACTGGAAACATGGAGGCTGATTGGAAACATGGTTTAATGATGAACAGAACCACCAGCGTTTGTGGTTCTGGTACAGCTGATAAAATGGAGTTGAGGCTGGGTAGGTTTTATACCTTCATTTGGGCTTTGCAGATACATTCATCAAGAATCATAAGGTACAACACTTAATGATAGTTATAGGGTACAATAAGCAATCAAATCATACTAGGAAACAGTCAATATAAATCATAAGGATACAAGCGACAAAGTTACAGTCATACAGTCACAAGTGGGAGGGGATGGGTGATAAGGAGTGATGACAAGATTAACAGTAATAGTAGTGCAGCTACTTTGTAATAGTTGAACAGTGTTGAGGGAATTGCTGTGGGAATCATGTAGGTGTTATATAGGGGGTCACAGCTGACTCTATAAGCAAATGAGGAAATGCAAACTCTAGGTGTTTGTCTGAGCTTCCAGGTTTGGTTGAAGTTTGGGATGCTCTGGGGGCAGTGCAAGGTCTGAAGTACCCGTAGGAGATTGTGTAATGTGGTGAGCTCTGTGTCGTCTGCTAAATGGCAGTGGGTTATTATGCCCCGAAAGAATCATGTCTGTTCTTAATCCCATCACCCTGAACTGAAGGTCTTTTGTTTTGTAGATGGTCTGTCTCAATCTTTCTTAATGGGCACAAAATATCTGCTGGGGTGAGGGGACCATTAAGAAAGAGTGAATCTAGGAGCTTCCAGTGGTGATGTTGGGACACCCAGAGGAGCTGAAGAGCTAGTTCTGTTCTTCACCCCTCTTTTCTGGTGCTGGAGTGATCCTGAAGAGATACACGAAGCCTGAAGGGAAGCATGTTGGAGTGGGGATACTTGAGGAGCAGTCTGGTGATACGCAATCATCAGTGTGACGGAGAGAAACCCCGCTGAGCCCAGCAACCGAGAGCCTGGCATACTCAGGATGGCAGCTCCCAAGTCCTAACAGCCAGCAAAAAGGGAAGCAAGATCGAATGACAGCCTGTGGTGAAGAACAAGGAGAGAATAGTGTAAAGAATTTGCATTATAGAAGATTAAAAGGAAAGGAGGTTCGTGCTGTATCGGAGAAGTGAGACCTAACCCTAACCCGAGAAGGCAGCAAGAAAGCAGAGGTGAGAAGGAGTGGAGAGTGACTGGGAACAATAGACAACTGGGGAGGCAGGACACTTTAATGAACAGAATGGATCAAGATAGTGATCCAGGATACCTTCCAAATACTAAGTTTTAAACTTTGGAAACCTTTGGAAATTCTAACTGTTGAAAAACTGTAAAGTGAGAGTTTTACACAAGTTACTTGGCTGTGAACATTGCTCTTTGCTGAGGATTGACAGACTTTGAGAAACAGCTGAAGTAACGGAAGTGGAGAACATCCATAGTGAACAGCATTACTCAGCAATCCGATAGTACAACATAGTACAATATAGAAGATGGAATTGGGGGAAAAATTTGAGAGACTGAAGTACTAAAAAGAATTGGATAAATTGATAATTTTTATTCCTTTTGAACCTTAAAAGTTTTTTTTTAATTACATTTATATGCCGCCCTTCTCCGAAGACTCAGGGCGGCTTACAATTTTTTGGGATACAACCCAGTGTGCTCAGCAATAGCCTTCATTCCATTGTATATGCCTGCTTATTACTAAGTGGCATTTTTTTACAAAGTCAGCTTATTGCCCCCAACAATCTTGGGTCCTCAATTTACCTACCCCGAGAGGATGGAAGGCTGAGTCAACCTTGAGCCTGGTGGGATTCGAGCCTACAGTAATTGTAGACAGCTGGATCTTAAGAGCAGGCATTTACAGCCTGAGCCACCAACTGGTGAATCTGCTAGTTGAACATTGGGTGATTATTTTCTCTTTTTCTTCCCCTCCTACTGGATACAATAACTGGAATGCTTCCTGGAAATTATTAATTATACAATCAATTGGTACTTAAACTCAGATATAATATAACATTTATACTTTAGATTCAGATTTAAATTATATTAATTTAAGCAGAGTTTAGTGGAATTAAGGTGGAGCTACTATTATTTAATTCATTTTATATATAGCTAATTAAGATAATTAATTTTGTACATTTATTGTAACATATTGAATGATTGAAAGTTTTAGGCAATTTGTACTTATAGTTATATACTTATATTTAATGGTTTAATTAAATTCTCTTTATATTCTGTATATATATCAACATAGAATTTAGATTTTCTGATGTTTATCATAATACTTATATTTACTGTAAATTATACCTATAATGATGCTTATATATTTACATATTTAAAAAGAGTTTTATATAGAAAATTATAAGGTTAGATATATTGATTTTTTTATTTAGATATTTACCTTGCAAACATATAATTGTGAATTCTGTTAATTGAACATCAGGTGATTATTTTCGCTTCTTCTTTCTCTTCTATTGGATACAATAACTGGAACGCTTGCTGGAAATGATTAATTATTAAGTATAAAACTAATTGGTATTTAAACTCAGATATATTATAATATATGTACTCTAGATTTAGATTTAAACTATAATTAATTCAAGCAGAGTTTAGTATAATCAGTTAGGAACTACTATTACTACTATTACTTTACTTTACTACTAGTACTACTATTACTTTACTTTACTTTATGGAATCTTCTTCCGCTAGAGTTCTGACTGGCTCCCGATCTCCGCACCTTCTGTCACGAGTTAAAAACCTGGCTGTTTTTACAATCTGGGCTGTGCTGACTCTTTGGAGTTGTTTATTTTAATTCCGGGGTTTTAATGTTAATTTGGCTTACAATTTGTTTAATATATTTTTTAGGTAATTTAACTGTTAGTGTTGTATTTTAGCTGTGAGCCGCCCCAAGTCCTTTGGGAGAGGGGGCAGCATATAAGTCGAATAAATAAATAAATAAATAAATAAATAAATAAATAAATAAATTACTTAATTTATCTCATTAACAGTTAAATCTTAAGAAAAATAATTTTAAATGGTTTAATGCCAATTTGGGATAATGTTTATAACATTCTTAATAATCAGAGAGAGATATTAGAAGAAATGTCTAATATAACTACCACAACGAGCAAGACAGGAAAGAAAACCACATCAATTCCAACACCCTCAACAACAACAGCTTCACCGAGGATACAAAAACAATAGAAGAAACACTAATGATGGAGAAACAAAACACCACTTTGAATGTTAGCATTCAAACCTTGTTACTTGCACTATAAGAATCAATGGCCAAACTTCAAGAAATGATGGTAAAGAATCACTCAGAAACAAGAGTGGGTATTAATGAACTGAAGGAGGAAATGGGAAAGTTAAAAACAGAAATGAGAGCAGATATGTCTAAACTTGATGAAAAGGTAGGGTCAATTCAACAAGCATTGAAAAGAAACAAGCACACAATAAAGGAAGTAGAGAAAAGAATGGAACAAATGGAGAAAAAGTTAGAAATGGTAGACCAACAGATAAAAACAGTGAGTAAAGAGATGGAGGATTCCCTGATCTATATCAAAATGGACAAAGCTGCATCATACCTTAGATTTCAAAATATACTGGAAACTAAAGACGAAGACTTAGAACTAGTGAGCAGAAATTTTAGCCAAAGCTCTAGATAGAGACAAGGAGGAAATGCTAAAGGAAATGGAAGGTGTATACAGGTCAGCACAAGTTATGCAAGGAGAAACAAACTTCCAAAAGAGGTCCATATTTGATTCACAAGGAGGAAAGTTAGGGACATAATTTATAAGATATCTAGAGAAGAAGCTATAGTATACAAAGGAAAGGAGATCCAGATCCTCAAACAAATCCCTAGAAGAGTAAGGGAACAGAGAAGGGATTACAAATTTCTGGCTACACAGTTAAATAAGCAAGACATTCTATTTCATTGGTTGATCCCAGAAGGAATGTTGGTCTCCTGGGAAGAAAAGAAGATTAAAATAGATACTCTAGAAAAGGTGCAAGAATTGTATGAACAACTAGCGGTCTCGGAAGATCAAAGTAGCAAAGAAGATCTAGACTCAAACTCTCAAGAAGAACAAGACCAATCAAAAAATAAAGAAGAAAAACAAGAACTAAGGAAAACTAACCAGCAACAACAAGAAAGAGAAGACCTTATATCAATGAACATAACGCAAAGAGAAATAAGAGCAATCAGGAGACAAAGAACCAGATATAATTAGAACTATGGAAAAAGAGGTGAAACTCTTATCCATCAACATAAATGGCTTAAACTCAAAGACAAAAAGACAAAGGATTCTGGCAAAGCTGATAAAACAAAATGCAGATATTATTTGTTTACAGGAAACACACATTTTAAAAACAGATGAAAAATATCTAGATTGCCCCAAATTAGGGACAGTGTTTACTGCTTCTGCAGATAATGAAAGAATGGAATAGCAGTTTACATTAAAGAAGAGATAAAGGCAAATTTAATATTTACAGATCCCAAAGGAAGAGTTCTGGCAATAGAAATACAGATAAACTTTAAAAAAAATTCTATTGGTGGTAATTTACACCCCTAATGCCAATCAAAAAGAATTCTATACAGCTCTATATGCTAAAATCACTGAAATGGAAAGGAAAAATATTTGTATTATAGGGGATTTTAATGCTGTAGCAGATTATCAAAAAGATTATAATGGGGGGAATAAGAAGGGAAGGGAAAAAAAGAAAAGAGAACTACCTAAAATTTGTGTAGAAATGATTAAAGAATTAAATTTAATAGATGTATGGAGAAAATTAAACCCAGATAAGAGACAATTTACCTTCTATTTAAATCCCCACCAATCATGGTCACGCATTGATATGGCATGGATGAGTGGAGATTTATAGAAGAAGTGATAGAAGTAGAAATTATACTGAACTCTTGGGCAGACCACAACCCTCTTAGAATCAATTGGAAAGGTAAGAAAAAATCAAGGAGAAGGTGGACTTTAGATTCTCAATTATTAAAGGATGAGGATTTTATAAAGAAACTTAAGGAAGAACTAACTTTTTTATTTTAAAGAAAATAATAACCTAGACACAACTATTCAAAATTTATGGGACACCATGAAAGCCGTCATACAGGGAATTATAATATCTTACACTGCACAAAAAAATAAAGAAAAACATGCTCAACAAAACAATTTATATCAAACAATCAAGAAACTAGAATCCAAATTACAGGACACCCCACAAAATGTTAAATTACAAGAACAATTGATTCTCTATAAACATAAACTCAATTTAGTTGAACAGGAAGAATTGATTAGAAATTTGAAAGTAATTAAGCAAATATATTTTGAACAAGCAAACTAGCTTGGTAGATGGCTGTCTTATAAGCTCAAAAAAGAGAAAGAGAAAAGAACCATCTACCAACTACAAGATGAAAGTGGAAATTATCATCATACAATAGAGAAGAAAAAAAGAGATTGCACATAAATATTTTGAGAAACTGTATAAGAAAGAGAGAGTAGATGAAGATCAGATAAGGGAATATCTAAGAGAAAAAAGAACTCAAGAAATTAACGATAAAATGAAAGAATTTTTGATGAAGGACATATCTATGACAGAATTAAAACAAGCAATTAGAACCCAGAAACATAACAAAAGCCCAGGCCCTGATGGCTTCCCAGCAAAATTTTATAGAGCAATAGAAGAACAAGTGGGACCAATAATGGTGGATTTATATAATGAGATATTATTATCTGCTAAAATGCCAGACACGTGGAGAGAATCATTAATTTCGCTAATCCTGAAGTGGGACTCAGATGCCAGAATGATACAAAACTATAGACCAATTTCTTTGCTGAATGTAGATTATAAAATATTTACTACCATTATTGCTACTAGATTAAAGAAAATTCTGAATGATTACATACATCCAGACCAAAATGGATTCCTCCCAAATAGACAAATTAGGAACAATTTAAGAATAATAATGTATAGTCTGGAATATTATGAAGCCCACCCAGAGAAACAGGTAGCCCTTGTTTTCTTGGATGCCCAAAAGGCTTTTGACAACCTTAATTGGCAATTTATGATTCAGTAAATTTATGACATGAATTTCAGCACCAAATTTGAGAATATTATAACAGCAATTTATTCAGTACAAAAAGCAAATACCATAATAAATGGAGAAAATACTTAAACTTTAAATATAGAGAAAGGAGTCCGACAAGATTGTCCGCTGTCCCCTCTGCTCTTCATATTATCACTAGAAGTACTATTAGAAAGAGTGAGGCAAAATCCTGAAATAAAAGGATTGAAAACTAGAAATGAAGAATATAAACTGCAAGCATTTGCAGACAATATGGCTTTTATTATTGAAGACCCAATAGAAAAAGGACAAATATTAATTAAGGAATTAGAAAGATATGGAGCGGTGGCAGGATTGAAAATTAATAGACAGAAAATGAAACTTTTAGCAAAAAATTTAACAGATCTACAAACAATAGAATTAGAAAGAGTACTCAGACTTCAAAAAACAAGAAAAATTAAATACCAGGGAATACGGCTGACAGCACACTGTAAGGCGATAAAGGAGAATAATTATAATAAGCTATTACAACAAACAAAAGAAGACTTAGAATTATGGACGAGAATGTAACTGTCATTACTAGGAAGAATAGCAGCCATAAAAATGTCTATATTACCAAAATTTCTTTATCTATTCCAAACCATTCCAGTTAAATTAGAAAAGATATTTTTCGATAATGTTAATAAAATGACAGCAAAATTTATTTGGCAGGGTAAAAAACCCAGAATAAAAATGAAACTACTACAAGATATGAAGAGCAGAGGAGGCTTTGGATTGCCAAATTGGGAATTATATTATAGTGCAGCAACATTAGTTTGGCTAAAAGATTGGATTAATTTAAAGAATAAAAGAATATTAGCTGTAGAAGGTCATGATCTTCAGAGAGGATGGCATGCCTTTCTCTGGGACACAGGACCCACCAAACAAAAATATTTCCACAGACATCTGATTAGAGTTTCGCTGATATACAACTGGATCAAAGTTAAAAAGAAACACTATATAAAAATCCCAATCTGGCTATCTACAATGGAAGCGACGATCCACCCAAATAATTTAGACCTGAACAAAATGTTAAAGTACAAAGACTTATTGGATACACATGGAAACTTAAAAACAATGCAGGAGCTCCAAGAACAAGGGCTACAAGTAGACTGGTGGGCTTATCTTCAAATACAAAGCCGATATAAAAAGGACGTAAAGGAGTATGGAATATACTTGAAACCCCAACAATTAGACAAAATCTTATTAGACCTAGATAAAAAAAATATTACCAAAATTTACAAGTATCTCCTAGAAGTAGATTTAGAAGAAGAAGTAGTGAAAGGATGTATGATCATCAAAATATTGGTCATAACATAAAGTTATCAGATTGGGAGACTGTATGGAATAGAAATCACAAACTAACAAAATCAGCAGCATACAAAGAAAATGCATACAAAATGTTCTATATGTGGCACTTACCCGCTTCGAGATTAGCGAAAATGTACCCTAAAATGAGTCCGGGATGTTGGAAATGTAAAAAAAAGAGGGAATATATTATCATATATGGTGGTCTTGCCCAGAGCCTTGAAAATATTGGTTCAAAATTAAAAATTGGCTACAGGAAATCACCAATGAACAATTAGACCTTGAACCAGAACTCTTCCTACTGGGGATCTTTAAAAAAAATATGTAAAGAGCACAAAATACTTATTATTACACATATTGACTGCTGCCAGGATCGCCTTTGCCCATTGTTGGAAACAGCCATACACACCCGTAGAGGAACTGGTTATATAAAAAGTTATGAATTGTGCTGAAATGGATAAATTAACGCTGAGTTTAAAAGATAAGGAAGCTTCAATATTTTACAAGGTATGGGAACAATGGTATAGCTGGATAGATCGGAGACAGATTAAGGATAGGTAATTATTAAATATAGAATATAGATAGAATAAGAATATAATTATGCACACATTAATACCTGTAAATATTGCACAAATGATTGTTATATGATAAGCACCAAAAATAGCTGTTATTGAGTTATATATTTTTTATGATTTTAATGTAATCAAAATTCAATAAAGTTTAAATTTAAAAAAAAATAAGAAAGAGTGAATCTGCTTCCTACCCCTCTAAAAAAACCATGTTTTTCCATTTCTCCGTTTGGGAAATATAATATAGCTTTTTAAATATTCCTCAAAATATTTCATTCTTCTAGGAGGGAGGGTGGCTTATACTACAGGATTTTTTTATTCATTACATACTAATATTTTTAGTATTAATCTTTCTGCCTCCGAATGAATTCCTGTTTGCTCTCCATATTTGCTTGCTCAATAAGTTCACTCTTTGGTGAACTGGATTAGTTATTTATCCCTGAAATTGCCTCTATTAGGTCAGCCACAAGCAATATTCTATTAGAAGCAGAACATGTAGAAGACATAGTCTAAAGGACGATCAGTAACAATCAGGAAACAACTAGCAGGAGCAACCATTAGTCATTTCTTCTCCCAACTTCTTCCCTCTTCTCCTTCTTTCCTCAACTCAGCTGAACCTGTTTTCTCAGGGAATTGCCCCTGAACTCAAGTTGCATTGAACTCAATGTGATGTATGGCTTAGTAGGCATGATTAGGATATGCCCTAGTGTATTTTTTGGAAGCAAAATTATGTAAGGTTGGCTAGCTGGAACATGCAGAGAAGGTCTCTGAGCAGTATGCGTGATTTGAAAAAGGATCTGATGTTATTGGTATGTAAATCCCAGTCTTGGATTCAGACAGTAAATCGCTTCTACTAAGGTGTCTCGGAAGATCATAAGGTACTGTTTGGGGAATATAATAGTATTTTAATATAAAGACTGAAAAAAATCCTGTATGATTTATTATTCAAATGCAGGAAGAAGAATAAAGCCTGTGCCACTAGGCACTATTTTATACAAAGATCGTACAAACCTTGTACTATAAATCTTTGCTGAAAAACATGCATTCCTGAAAAAGCTTTTGCATAAAATAGCAAAATGCTCTTGTCTCAATGGAAGGCTTTCATCACGTGTACCCCGTGTTAATGTTAAAACTATTTTACTTGCTAACCAGGTATTTTTCTTTCCTTATTTTAATGTGCAATCTAAAGTAAAATAAAAGATTGGCTAGCAAATCCATTGTGTCACCTCTGTTTAGGAAACGGAGCCTAAAAACAAAGTCAAACAATACCTTGTTATTTGTGAAAACTCCCTGTGGCCTCTCCAATATTTGTCTTTTGAAAATCCAGTGGAAATAAATCTTATTTTAGGAAACCAAGTACATGGCTAACATGACATTTTCCTTTTGATTTCTCTGTCTGGCTTCCCAGACAGCAGCACTTCCTTTGGCATGGCAGTTGGGAGTGACAATGACCCCTGTGAGTCAGACATGATAAAGAGAGCTTAGTTTACCCTGGAAATGACAAATGAGGCCAGGTCAGACTCTCACCCGTTGTAACATATTCATCAGACCAGTGGCTGGTTTTGCTTTCTGCCTAAGCAATGGAAAGCATATCGGCAGCCACTGTTCTAACTTGTTCACTTTTCAATTCTCAGTTGCAGTAATTATGGTAATCTAATACAGGGGTCCCCAACTCCCAGTATGTGGAGCAGCACTGGTCTGCGACATGTCAGAAAATGGACCATGCAAACAAGTGAAGCCCTATCTGCCAGATGCAGTCAACATTCAAAACCATGGCCCTCTGGTCTGCAGAAAAACCTCTTTCAAGAGAACCAGTGTCTGGTGCCCAAAAGGTTGGGGGTTGCTGATCTAATACATATACTTACAGATATACATACACATATACCATTTCACAGTGCTTTACAGGCCTTTCTAAGCGGTTTATAGAGTCAACATATTGCCCACAATAATCTGGGTCTTCCTTTACATATACATACATATACATATAGATACTTAAAATTCTTGCCCTAGAGGAATTGCAACTGGCACCTCGTAACGCTGCAAGTTTTGTGCTTGCTGGTAAATTTATTTTTTGTATACCGCTGTGTGAAAAGGTATCCATCTTCTTTGGGGTGGAAAGACTAGCACTGAATAACATTAGAGATTCAGATGGGTCCCACCTGTTTCATGAATCACAGCATCCTATGTGCCATGTTCTGATATGACAAAAGGAATCTTGCCCTCTAAACTCTTAGCAGCAATAAATGGAACTCAGTGCTTCCTGTAATTGGTGATTCACATTGTTGTATAAAACTTCAGGCCAATGTCTCCATGGCAGAATATTTCAGTTCAATAATATTTGAGGGTTTTCCATCATGAACTGGTTAAAGGTGGAAAAACTTTTAATATGAAGGATGATTCCCTCTTCAATAGGTGGTTGTAATATTTGTGTTATATTCAGCTTAGTTGGCATGCATGCTTTGATGACAGTGCATGAGTATCAACTATGTTGATGGATGTCTTGTGGATAGTTTATTCCTGCTATTTGTAGTTACAGTGTGCTGCAATGCTTGATGGTTACCTAAATAGGATTTCACACACTTTCTGGGGAGTATGCTGCCAAGTACTTGCTGTTGTACCTGAAGATTTGTATTGTATGATTTACTTTCCTGTAAACTTGGGTTTGTAATATGGCATTGTTTTCTTTTCTAATGAGGTTATCAAGTATATTTTCTTCTTCTTTTGGGAACTTAATTCCATCAAATATATGGTTGATAAGTATGTTTTTTATATGTTCATTTTTAATTATTCTTTTTTATTATGACAGAAGTGTTGTCTACACACCATCTCTGTATTTTGGTGTATTAGGGAAGAACTATAATTTCCAGTTGTTAGATTATTATTTCTACTATGAACCTAGAAGTGGGATATTTCATTGATATCCCTTTGATCTGTTTGTTCATTTCACCAACAAATTAAAAGTATGGGTTGAGCTGTACTCAATGATTCTATACATTTGGGTATTTTCTTGTTTGCAAATTGAGTTTGATTGAGTTTTGGAGTAGCATTTCAATTGTCCCTTAACTGGTTTCATTGTTTCACATGAATCAATGTGAACACAGCAGTGACATCAAAATATATCATGATTTCATCTTTTCTTATTTGTTACTTAAAGCATTTATTTTTTCAAGGTACTGTATTGTATAGGTGAGCTGATGGAATGCTTGTGGCCATCTATTGTGTGTGTCTTGGTTAGTTTGGATATTTTAATAATACAAGATGTCAACCCTGAACTCGACATATTCTCTACAAACACACCTTGCTTGTAAGTTTGGGATCATTGTTGTATGATCACATTTGTACTTTAGCTGATGGATAGACGAATGGATATTCTTTTGGAGAATTGCTTTATATAAAGCAGACTTCATGCTTCTGTCAATGAAGTAAGTTGTCCTGATCTTAGGGCAGCAAATATCCCCACTGACATTATCTTCTTCAGGTTTGACAGGTTTGCATAAAGTATTTATTGTAAAATGAAGTATTTGGCTTTTACTAGGTATAACAACATTCACATGTTTGGAACATATTTCCTCCAGAGAGAGAATATATGAGTCATGCAATGGCTTTTTAAAAAATAAACTTGAGATTAGCATCAGTTCAGTGAGCAACAGGTTCATCCTCAACAGTTCTCCATGAATCCCAATTTTACTAAGTGCTGGAGTCATGATGATAGAGTCATGAAAACTGACTTTAGTGAAGATGAGAGAGGTCTACATATTTTGGATGTTGTTCTGTATGACTTCCTGGATGATTTTATACTGTCTTCTTTCCACTTGAGATAAAGCATATTTGTTTTTAAATTATACTAATCATATCTAAACTTGTCTTTATAACATGGAAATTTTATACAGATTGTATCTTCTGTTCCCCTGTCTTTTGGGCTACTCTATCAAAGCCATTAAAATCAAATATAATTGAAAGAAAAAAGGGGGAAAGAATGCTGCATAAGAATAGCTTGCCTAAGGCTGCCCATAAAATGTATACTGGTGAGATTGAAATCGTGAGATTGTCCAATTTCCAGCTGATATTCTTAAGCAGCAGTCTGCAACCAGTTGAAAGCAACAGGAGGGTCTTAAAATGTCTCCTACTGAAAGAGAGTTCTGTTTAAATTAAGATCTCCCTCTTTTCATCATATGTTTAAACATGAATGCTTCTTGAAAGTCACAGGCCCCGGTGAAAAACAAAACAAAACAAAACACCACACACCCAACACAGAGTGCTCTCCTGCATATCTTTAAGAGGCCTGGCATTGGCCTTGTTATTGCAGATGCAATCAGAACTGTCCTGAAGAATTGTTGAGGATGATTAAGGATGTTTTATTCCAGATGGATAACTACAAAGACAGAGCATATAGGAGAAGGAGGGGAGTGTGAGGTATTATTTGGCCTGACTGCTTGATATCATTGACTTAAGGTTTGTATTTTCGACCCTCTCCTGCCTAATAACACCATGTAGTGAAATAAAGGGTCTGTTCTAGAGGTAATTGTTATGTTGGGGAATATAAACAAGTCCCATTCTGCTGTATATTTACTGTGGTGCATATTTACGAGTGGGACTTAATTAAAGTTAGGAACACTGGCGCTATTTTTTAAGGGGATGCCTATTATCTGGTGTCAAATGCTTGGCTTTAATCATGCATTTTATATCATCGTGACCCAGATCACTGCCTGTGACATACGAGATAGCGTGTTGCCTTTCTAGAGGAGTCCTAGCTGAGCTTGATGGATGTTTTCTCATTCCTAACCTCATTACTACCAGCTTCCCATCCATCTAATAAAATGCTATGATAGAGAGTAGGAAGGTGCTATAAATCATAATATTCCAGCCGCTTCCAGCAGATTCATTAGAAATGCTGACTATATATCTCGCAAACAGAAAGTCAACACATAAAGTAGGTTGCTGTGTCTGCCTACTCGTGCTGGAGCCATCTTCCCTGTTTCCCTCTCCCAGCTGAGTTTGGATGGGTTTTTTTCAATGGCAAAGATGACATTTAATGAGGTTCTGGGTGACAAGCTGATTTGACCTGATTAACCTGCATTGGTATTCCTTTAGAGGAAATTTATTTTCTTAAACCAGCACAAAAAACATACCTGCTACTTGAAAAACTTCATCCATTGCTACCTTGTCTCACGAGATTTTCTTCTTCCTCCTTCACAGAGGAACTTATTCATTGAACTCTGACAGAAACCTTTCCGTTGTCTTCCCTTTGTTCTCAGAAGTCAATAGCAAGGTTATCAAAGGGGAAACTCTTCTCTGCTTGGGTCTGGAACTGAAAAACCATGCTAACTGTGATGCTGGAAACCCAACCTCTGAATCTGCTGTGGGATTAAACTTTTGTTTGCCCTCGTGGGTTTTTTTGTAGGGTGATTGGGAAGAATTGGTTTCACAAACAATAAAAGGCAACAAGAGCCATGTGATCTTTATAAGAAAAGAGAGACTGTCAAGGCAGAGGCAACATAAAAGAGCAAAAAAGAGAAGCAATTGTCTCTCTCATTTAATTCTAAAATGATGTGCCCTTTGCTGTTAAGAATAAAGATATTATTTTAAAGAAAAAAATTAAGAAGATTCTGTGCCTTTTCATAAGTTGCATAAAATTGCTAGATTACTAGGTAGCTTTAAAGGTCTTGGAAAACTGAAAACCCAGTAATTTAGAAACAACACACACCTAAAAGAAGAGTTCTTTAGTTCTTACCTAGCCATTTAGGAAGGATGGATCCAGATTAAGAGTGTTTCCATGAAACTACTAAGTCAACCTGCTTGATTTACCAAGTTGCAAACACCACCGTTCTATTCCTTGTCATACATGGCACTTTAATTAAGGTCTTAGAATTACCCAAGGCTGAGCATTCAAATAGATGAAGACAACCTATCAGGAAAACATTGTTAATGTAGCTAATAAATAGCAACCAGATATGTATAAGTTTTCCTTCATTAAAGGACCTTGCAAAACTCTTTCTTGTTGCCTCAATGTTTCAGTCATACTTTTAATTAGCCCTGATCCAATAAAAGATCTATTATAATTTTCCAGTGTTTTGCAATCATGAGAGTCTTTGTAGCTAACAAGAACTTAATCAATTTCTTATGTTGTATTGATTTTATATGCCTTAGGAAATAGAAGAAACCAACAACAAGATATGGCATAAAAGATAGTTGGCTGATATTCTTCAAAGGTTCTCAGCTTGTAGATCAGCTAACTGAGTAGTGCCACAAAACAGATAACATATAGTAAGCTGTGTACAACTTTGACAGCAAAAAGTTTACAAGGTATAGAACAGGGGTGTCAAACTCAATTCATTGAGGGCCATATCAGAGTTGTGTTCAACCTCGGGGGGGCTGGGATAAGAATGGTCAGGGTGGGCATGGCCAGCTTGACGTCATTTGTGTCGGGGTGCCTGTGGTGGCCCAAGCATTCTGCCAGTGAAAACAGGCTCATAAGCTCCATTTTCAGTTGCAATGACCTCCTACAACCCTCTACCAGCAAAAACAGAGCTTGGGATAGCTGCACGTGCTCCTCTCAAGCTCTGTTTTTGCTGGCAGAGGCACTGTGGGCCGGTCCTTTGCTGTTTCCAGGGTGGTCCCACGGGCCAGATCTAAGCACCCCGTAGGTTGGATCTGGCCTGCAGGCCTTGAATTTGATACCCCTGGTATACAGAGTGATTTTAGCATAATCCTTAATGACTTGCTAAAACAAATTTAAAAGGAATTCCATGCCACAAGGAGTTCCAGTGAAATCCACTTCTCCAATTAATTTCACAGTTAAAAAAAAAGACTTTGAAGAGATCCTGTTATATTTAGTATAAGACTTTCGAATAACTGTGATGAGATTTTAAAAAATTATTACATTTCCCAGGACCCAGTGATGTGACCGGATCTCATTATAGCAAAATAAAGGATGTATAGATCTTGCTTTGTCTGCCTCAGATCCTTTGGTGGTGTTATCTTAATATTAAAGTGCTTGAAATATATGTTATATTTACTGGGAAGCCTTTGTAAAGTATCTCCTGTAGCTGGAAGCCCATAATATGGAATCAGGGAACTCTGGAGATGTTAATAAAGGCCAACTAGGGCAGACAAATAATCTGAATTTGCAACTAAGGTTGTCCTAGATTGTGGCCACCTGTGTGTTAATATGGCTGGAGTTCCCCTTAACAGAATGTTTGGCTTTTCTAAGTAATAGTTCTGGATAGTTCTATGAACAACTGTGTCTGTAGTAAGTACTGAGTTCATAACTTCTTGATGTACTCCCTGATGTTTCTCCACCACTGGTAGGTGCTACACCAGAGAGGCTACAGCTTAGTAATAACAAACATGTTTTGCTGACAGATTTTCTGTATCCAATTAATTATGATATTTTAGCTGGATAGCTGCTTCCATTTAATATTAGAATACAGCCCCCTGCTCCAGCAGCAGACCCTATACCAGGGGTGTCAAACTCACATTGTCACGGTGTCATCATGTGACATATCAGGACTTTTTCCCCCTTCACTAAACTGGGCATGGGTGTGGCCAGCCAGTGACGCATCCAGGCCATGGGCTGAGAGTTTGACAGCCCTGCCCTATACCATCTTAGACAAATGTTATGGCTGATTTTAAGTGCATTCTTTGTCTTCTTCTATTGAGCCAGGGCAATTATTTAAATATGATTTATTAATATTTTTAATAAATCAGACCGGCATCATTGTGACAGTAGAAGTGGATTTTGTACAAGGGAAGAAGTTTGTTTCAAAAACAAAGAAGTTTCTTTGTGTATATCTGTTGATCCCCATGTTTGCTGAATTGTGACCACATGTGCTCCCAGAGATGTCAGCTGAAATCAAAACTGTGGTTTTGAAAATAGTGCTTCTTTTCTCTAAGATAGAATTATATGTTTTAAGCCATTATCTCTTTCAAAAGCCATGTGAGAAGCAGTGCTCACCATGGTAATGACTGTGATAATTGGTAATGTGGTATAATCAAATCTTCAAGAAAGAGCTCTAAAGATGATGCATTTATGCCCTCTTGTTGAATATGTAGAGGCTGTGACAAGCCTTATTTTTCAAAATTGGGCTGTCAGATCCAGCATCCCAAAATATTATTTGCATGTCATCAGTGCAGCTTTTGAGCAAGCTGTTCTTTTTCTCTAAATAGTATTTTCTTTTTTAAAAAAGCCGTAATGTTCTGGTGCATAAGAATAAAAGTGTTGAGAAAATTCACATTAAAATCTTGTGAATCATCTGACACAAGGCAAGGTATTGATTTCATCCACAACCCAGAGAGTTTCCTTAGTGATTTCAGTTAGTGGGACTTGATGGAACTTGGTGCCCCATTGAACTGGACATTACATTTGCAATTCACTCATGCTAATTTGCCATGTGATGTAAAAAGAAACAGAAGAGTGATTCTTTAGATTAGCTTTTCCAGAATCTCCATGACTTGGTGCCTCAACTTTCTTATTTATTAAACTACTTGTTTGGAAATTGGAGTTATGGAAATTGGAGTCCAGTACATTTGAAAGCCATGAACTTTACAAAATATGCATTATAAAAACATGCATTCTCCTTGAAATTCATTTCAGTGAATAAATATTGGTTGGGCTTGTGTATATTGCTAAAGTATATAGACTTCGGTTGTATAAAATAATGAATTTATATGAAAATATCCTCAACAGTGTCAAGTGAGAAGTGTAAAGATAGGAATGGTGGTGTCAGATAGATCCAAATGTTGATCATGAAATGAAAGCCCAATATAATTGTTATGTGCTTTGTGTGACTGTAGCCACCATCCTGACTTTTTCGAACCCTGTCTATGGAAGTCCCTGATGCAATTTCTGAGAATAGAATTATATTTTTATTTTTGTATCAAGAATATGGTTTGATTAAATGGAATAAATAATGGTTCCAATTGAAACTTATGCCCAATAACAATAGCTACTGACTCAAGCTAATCTTTAACCCAAGCTGTCTGCTTTTTTTTGACTCCTCAACAAATCAAATTCCAGACTTCCCCTAAAGAATTCATTCCCCTAAAATATTGCTAACTTTCTTCTGTCATGCTGATGTCAATGAAATTTGATCAGGCCAAAGCATACTACTGTACAGGGTGGCAGACATATGACTTGAAAACAAGGTACCATGATATATTATTCCAATGAACTCAATCAAAAGTCTTGTGCTATATTGCTCCTCAAAACATTAGAGTTTTTATACTTGCCTTTTGCAATGTCCTTTCTTATGCCCTTTTGGAGGGGAGAGTCTGTAATATTCCTAAGAACAGTGATTTTGCCCTTGAGGAAAATTGAAACCTTGGGTCATGGTTTGTTACACTGTTTTTTTTAAGTAGAAATTTTCAACACGTGTATTTTCCAACCATGCCACTATGCCCAGACAGGATGGAAGCTGATCAACTTAGCCCCTTGTTAGCTGACCAAGAGGCAAGGACTTCAGACAACAGAGTAGCTTGCTTCCTTATCCAAGGTGTGATTGAACATAATCATTCTTCTAAATGAAGTGATATTGAGTCTCATCTAGGTAATAATTAAAATTTTAATTAAAATAAAAATAAATAAACCAAGTTAAATCACCAAAATCACTTTATACATTGAGATGGCAGCATATAAATCTAATAAATAAATAAATAAATAAATAAATAAATAAATGTTCTGCACACATGTGGCTCTTCATTCATATAATGTTAACTATTTATTTTATAATACTTTATACATCACTTTATACATTGAGATGGCAGCATATAAATCTAATAATAAATAAATAAATGTTCTGCACACATTGGCCCTTCAGTCATATAATGTTAATTATTTATTTTATAATACATGAATTTATTTCATTGGTGAATATTTTATCCCCCTGAAAGAGTCCATGTAGGCATTTTGAAGACTGCACTAAAGGCTCAAATTCTTTGCTAGTTCTCCATGAACTTCCTTAAGCCTGGGTGTCATTGGTGAAATGCCAGCAGTAGGCTTCCTGGATAATCTTAACAATATTAGTGCAATCCATCAAACGGGTTAGCTGACTCTGACTGATCATAATATACAAGAATGGATTTTTCAAAACCGTAGCCCATCCTTACATGATGAAATGTATAACTGCTCTGCATAGCTTTTATGATGATATATTTACAGAATGAGAGAAGGGAAAAATCAGTTCTGGGAAATGAAGCGGAAAGGCCCATGTTGAGATTGCATAGTGTGTCAATTTTATGGCTGCTACCGATTATTTGTAAAATTGTGTTAAAAACTATTTTGCATAAACCATGAAATGCAGGGAATGCACAAAATATTACACATTTTAAGCTTAAGGGTATGAAAAAAATAAAATAAATATCATGACTGGTAACCATAGTGTAATATCTTTCTAAAGGAGATTTAATAGCATTAAAAATGTGACGCCCACTAGATTTTACCAAATACTATTTGTTCATTAAGAATTCTGCTACATTTTATACCAAATGAAGATAAATACAGTATGGCAATTTCTTATCCTTAGCCAGAATAATGCATAAATTAGATTTACTGATTAATAAACAAATGACTGTTTTATAAAGAATTGGAAATAGGTTTGGAAATGATGTATTATGAAATAGTCTGGCATGTCACACAGGAAGTTGTGTAATTTTAAGAGATGTAGAAATGGAATTTATTCCATTTTGATTTATTGTAGGCAGGTCAGACTTCCTCATAGGCAAGCATGTACAGGATTGTGTGGTTGAAGGATGGCTTTCTGTAATTATCTTTTTCTGAAAATCCAAGAAACCCTTCTGAAAACCATGAAATTGTGTGAGGGGAGCTACTATTAGAGGAGGAATTTTTTCAGTAATTTTCTATCCTGTCACCTTCTGAAAATAAGCTTTCAGAACAGATGACTTCAGGAGAGACTGAAGGGTGGTATTTGGTATTTGGTATTCTTAAGACTCTTTTTTCCACTGTATTCAAAATCGATACACACACATACATACCGTGTTTCCCCGAAAATAAGACCTACCCCGAAAGTAAGACCTAGCACTATTTTCTAAACCTGCCCTAATATAAGACCTACCCCGAAAATAAGACCTAGTGTAAATCTCCAGTTCCAGGAAGACTTTTCAGGGAGCAACCGTGCACCCGAAACACCCCCTACACACTCACACCCACTATTTGGCACCATAAATATATAAGACCTACCCTGAAAATAAGACCTAGTGTGTTTTTGGCAGCCAAAAAAAATATAAGACAGTGTCTTATTTTCGGGGAAACACGGTACACACACTCTTTTGAGAGCAGGCATCAGAATTTCATTTTTAATGGGTACAACTGTATACACAGAAAAGGTGATAAAATGTTACCTTATATCCTACCTTATATCTTATCTCGCATCCTATTTTGTATTTTATCTCACATCTTATCTGGTATCTTATCTAATTTGGTATCTTATCTTATCTGTTGCTTTGCCTTGCCTTGCCTATCTCATCTCATCTCATCCCATCCCAACTTATATCTTATTTATGAATAACTTTCAAGACAGACCAAATCTAATTGACTTGCTTTTATTAACATTATATATTAGCAAAAAATTGTTTATTTATATTCAAGTACTTGTATGCTGCTTCAATAAAAAAATGACTTATTAAGGCTATAGACATGCTATATAAAGAAGTATCACTAATAAATAATAAAGTATCATAATAACAGTGACAGCAACATTAACAATGCCCACATACAGGTGAAACTCAAAAAATTAGAATATTGTGCAAAAGTTCATTTATTTCCGTAATGCAACTTAAAAGGTGAAACTAATATATGAGATAGACTCACTACATGCAAAACAAGATAGTTCAAGCCGTGATTTGTCATAATTGTGAAGATTATGACTTACAGCTCATGAAAACCGCAGGTAATTGCAAAAGAAGTTGGAACTTCCCAAAGTGCTGTATCAAGGCACATTAATAGAAAGTTATGTGGAAGAGAAAAATGTGGAATAAAAAGATGCACAAGCAGCAGGGATGACCACAGCCTAGAGAGAAATGTCAGGAAAAGGCCATTAAAAATTGTTGGGGACTTTCACAAGGAGTGGACTGAGGCTGGAGTCAGTGCATCAAGAGCCACCACACACAGACGGATCCTGGACATGGGCTTCAAATGTCATCAGAAGCGTCTTACCTGGGCTAAAGAAAAACAGGCCTGGTCTGTTGCTGAGTGGTCCACAGTCCTCTTTTCTAATGAGAGCAACTTTTGCATCTCATTTGGAAACCAAGGACCCAGAGTCTGGAGGAAGAACGGAGAGGCACAGACTGCAAGATGCTTGAAGTCCAGTGTGAAGTTTCCACAGTCTGTGTTGATTTGGGGAGCCATGTCATCTACTGGTGTTGGTCCACTGTGTTTCATTAAGTCCATGGTCAACACAGCCATCTACCAGGAGATTTTGGAGCACTTCATGCTTCCTTCCGCAGATGAGCTTTATGGGGATGCTGGCTTCATTTTCCAGCAGTCCACACTGCCAAAAGCACCAAAACCTGGTTCCATGACCATGGGATTACTGTGCTTGATTGGCCAGCAAACTCGCCTGACCTGAACCCCATAGAGAATCTATGGGGCATTGCCAAGAGAAAGATGAGAGACATGAGACCGAACAATGCAGAAGAGCTGAAGGCTGCTATTGAAGCATCCTGGTCTTCCATAACACCTCAGCAGTGCCACAGGCTGATAGCTTCCATGCCATGCTGCATTGAGGCAGTAATTGCTGCACAAGGGGCCCAAACCAAGTACTGAATACATATGCATGCTTATACTTTTCAGAGGTTTGATATTGTTCTATTACAATCCTTGTTTTATTGATTGCATGTAATATTCTAATTTTCTGAGATTGTGGATTTGGGGTTTTCATGAGCTGTAAGCCATAATTATCACAATTATGGCAAATCACAGCTTGAACTATCTTGTTTTGCATGTAATGAGTCTATCTCATATATTAGTTTCACCTTTTAAGTTGCATTACGGAAATAAATGAACTTTTGCATGATATTCTAATTTTTCAAGTTTCACCTGTACTCCTAAGTACATTCATCCTTTACATCTGAATCCCTGAATGCTTGCTGGAATAATCAAATATTTATTTTTAAATATAAAAAGAGAAACCGTTTCAGAGGAGGGAAGATCTGGCAGAAAATGCACATTTCTTATCCCTCTGTCACTTGAGCTTTCATATGACATTGTTTCTCTGTATGTCTTGGGTGGGAAGATTCTGTTTGCAGTGATTCTGCATCAAGGACGTTATAAAATATTAATAAGACCTGAATTGCACTTAAAAACAAACCTGTAGCCAATACAACTCTCAAAGTTCTACATTATAAAAGGTTATATAACTGTATTAGAATGTCCCTATTAGTCTATGGGCACTCCATCCTCCTGCAGCTGAAGTGTTTGAGTCATTTTATTTTTTCACAGCCATCTTTAGAAATGGCAAAGAAACTTTATGCTGCACAATACCTTTCAAGAAAGCTCAAATGACTTCAGTAAATTATCTGCTGCTCATTTTTATTCTTTCAAACCCAAAATATTATTGGGAAGAAAGAGTCCTTGGTGGCTCAGGCTGTTAAATGCCTGCTCTTAAGATCCAGCTGTCTACAATTACTGTAGGCTCGAATCCCACCAGGCTCAAGGTTGACTCAGCCTTCCATCCTCTCGGGGTAGGTAAATTGAGGACCCAAGATTGTTGGGGGCAATAAGCTGACTTTGTAAAAATGCCGCTTAGTAATAAGCAGGCATATACAATGGATGAAGGCTATTGCTGAGCGTATTGGGTTGTGCTCCAAAAATTGTAAGCCGGCCTGAGTCTTCGGAGAAGGGCGGCATATAAATGTAATTTTTTAAAAATTATGTAATGGAATGTTGAACTGTCTGCCTGTCTCAGCAAGATTGCTCTCCAAAAGCTGAATTCAACAGGACTGGCATGGATGGACAAACCAGCAAAAGAATAATTGAGTTGAAAATATGCTAGGTTTAGCCAGAAGCTATGAACATATAAAAATAAAAAATACAGATTTTCCCTCAGGGGCAATTGGGCAACTGCTTGGAACTTTTAATTCTTCCCTTCTAAGACATCTTGGTTATATGACCTAGAACAGGATTGTTTGTTAAGAGATTGGAAAGAATTTCAAAAATTATCCTCTGCAAACTTTTCCTAACTAATAATTTCAATCTTGTTCCCTATATATAAGTCTTCAGACAAATCATAACATCAGAAATCATAACATCGGAAATTTCAGCCTTGAAATCCAGTCTCTTGATCAATGGGGAAATTCCAGTGGAACTATCCTCAATAGTAAGCCGTCCACTTTGTGTTTGAATACATGCAGCAAAGTGGAACTAACCTTTTACTGTGTCATTAATTCCATGATCAAACTAGTGTTACTATTCAGAAATCTTTCATGGCTTTCAGCTGAATAGTACTTCTGTAACTTAGGACAAATATTCTGTGTTCTTGAAGACATTCTTTCCATTTCTTTCTCCAAGAGATATGAAATCAAGTATAGTGAAATCCTACGTGATATCTCATTTTATTTATCTCATTTTATTTATAACTGCTGAGGAGCATTGTTGTAACCCCATACATAACTAACTTGTTAGTTCAAACATGAAGATTGATGTGCAACTTTCTGCTCTCTGAACAATGTACATGTGACTCACAGTATGGTGACTAGTTCCAGGAAATAGTCCAATATGAAGAATTTGTTATCTCCAATCCATACCAATCTATGTAGCTAATTGAGGGATGAAGATCTAGCCTTATCTCTCATACTTTACATAGGTTTGTGTTTCTTGAAAAGCTGCTAAGTGATAGGAAACAAAAAAGCCATCACCATTTATAGTCACCCTTAATCCATGCTGCTAGCTTTCTGAAATGTTGCAACTTTAAATAGAAAGACCAGTCAGGGGCATCAATACTCAAAACTAAATGGAAACCAAGAAGCTAAATGAAAACTCAATGAGCTGAAGAGGAAGGGAGGGAAGGACATGCAAATAACTGTTTTCATTTACAAGTATCTCTAGATTCCTTTTCTTTTCTCCCTCCTGAAAATCTTAGTGGCAAATGCAATTTAGTGTCATCCATCTACAAAGATATTCTCATATGTATTTAGAACAGTTGATTTTTCCACAACTATTATCATGATAATGGAGGCTATGTTATCCTGATGACCTCATAATGCCATTATTTTATTGTAATCAGCCCAAAGCCTGCAGTTTTACCATGATTTTCTATATACTTAGAACTCTGACATTACTAGAAGTCTAGAAATGTCCACCTTTTGACCACCATTATACCAAAAGGTGGAATTTTTACCAAGTTATTTTTGAAGGTAAGTTATCCATTCTAAAGACATTTTAAATAACAATTTGTTTTCTACTCTGCACAATGCTGATTCATTTTGGGATGGAGAACATTACTGGGGTGATGCAGGATGATTGTACTATAATGGCTCCAAGGTATTTTAGGTCTGTTCAAAATCAATAGACTTTGATAGAATGCTCCTAGGACCTTGAAGCAACTGAATTCCAGAACTATTCTTAATTAGTTTCAAGAGGAATAGAACCAATTCTCCTAGCTTTCAAGCTCCAGGTGAGATTCATTTTGTTAAAGCATGTTTCAAAATAAAAAGGCATCCAATCACCATTTTGGGGCTTGGTGTAGCTAGTAGCCACTGAATGAAAATATCTTTTGAAGATATGAGAGAGAAAATCCATGTAGCTCTTTAATACTAATTATGCTATCAAAGAGATCTAGTACCATGTGATAAGTAGAATATTAAGGAGTCTACTAATACTTCCAATGGTCTAATTGGAGGATCCATTAATAATTTTGGACCAATCATGTTCTCTCAGCCCAATCTTACTTGATCAGGTTGTTTTCGTAAGAATTAAAATGAGGGTTTTACACTATTTATGGAAAATAGAGTAGACAATGCTAATAACAACAATAGTCAGTAGAAACATTAGAAGCTCTGTGCAAGGATCAATGGCACAATGGAAGGCACAGTTGCTAGTCAATGATGACAGACTGGGAGAGATTAATGTCAAGAGAGGATCTTTCAAGGAGACTCACATTTGCAACTACTGTTTGTCATTGCACTGATTCCTCTGTCAAAAATACTGAAAAAGTCAGGCCATGGCTAATGAACATCAAAAATACAGGTGAAACTCAAAAAATTAGAATATCATGCAAAAGTTCATTTATTTCCATAATGCAACTTAGTTCAAGGGAGGAAATACTATCAAGTCACTAAACACCTTGGAAATTCCAGTCATTAGATGGAATAGTGGACTGGACTCAAGGAGAACTAAAAACCCTGAATAGAAAGACAAGAAAAATTATGACAATAAATCAGGTTCTTCATCTGTGGAGAGATATTGACAGATTCTACCAAGGGAAATGGGTGGCATGGAATGTTGCAAGTACACCAGACAAATGAAGGAGGACAAGGAGCATTGGAAGAGTACTCAAAGGACAGCAAAGAAGATGCATTGAAGCTAGAGTACCATGAAGGCTTATTGAGTATTGGAGATGCCAAACTGGCCTACAAGAAAGATCAAATGAAGAACAGAAAAAAGACATTATAAGGCAAAGTATTACATGGCCAATAAGTTGAAAAAAACAGAGGCCAAACATATAATAAAACTTGGCAATGGTTCAGAACAGGAAAGTTGAACAAAGAGATAGAGGGATTCATTCTGGCCACACAAGAATAAGCCTTATGAACAAATACATACAAAGGCAGAATTGAGAAGACGGCAACAGACAACAAATACTGCCTCTGCAAAGAAGCTGAAGAAACTGGACCACCTGGTTAGCTACTGCAAGAAGATCTTACAGACTGACTACAGACAATGGCATGACAAAGAAATATGTTATTTCTTCAAGATATACCATTTGTCTGCAAGCAAGAACTGATGGGAACTACAAAAATATACAGATTGAAAATGAAGAAGCTAAATTGTTCTGGGACTTTAGGATTCAAACAGACAAGCACCTGCCATGTAACTTCCTAGACTTAACAATTGTCAATAAGAAAGACAAAAAAAATCTCTGTCTAGTAGTCATTGCAATACCTGTAGGTAGCAGAAAAGAAGAGAAAGAATTGGAGCAAATCACAAAATACAAAGACCTGCAACAGAAGTAGACCGACTGTTACAAAAGTAAGCAAAGATACCAATAATAATAGGCGCCTTGGGGGCAATCCCAAAACAACTGGAACATCACTTAAAAACCATTGGCATTGACAAATTCACCATCAGTTAATTGTGAAAGGCAGCTTTGCTTTGAACAGCTTACATCCTGCAACAATACCTTTAATACCATCCAACAACCACATCTGCCTATTACAGGTCCTTGAGAAGGACTTGATAGGTAGATGAAATGCTAAATCCAATGTGAATATCTAGCTGTTTGCAGGCAAGATGAAATAATAACAATAATAACATCAATAATAAATCACTTTGAGAGGAAGCAGTTCCCTGAAGTTACTACAGAAAAAGAAATCTCTGCCCATATACTCATTTTGCAAAAGGAAGTTACTTGAACAACTAATATACTGAGGATGGGTAGAGCAATCTAGTCAGTTTTGATTGCCAAAATCCCAGTATGCTTCACACACTAGTTTAAATGAGATTGTAGGAAAAAAATTGTGGTGGGTGGGTAGCAGAGGTTCTGACCAGTTCTGGAGAATCGGTAGCGGAAATTTTGAGTAGTTCAGAGAACCAGCAAATACCACCTCTGACTGGAGATCTTACAGTATCCTTCCCCTGCCATGCCCATCAAGCCACGTTCACAGAACCGGTAATAAAAAAATTGAATCCCACCACTGGTGGGTAGGAGTTGTACAACAGCAAGGATTGGAATCTCCTTGGAATCAACCGATATTGAAAAAAGTACAATAGGACAAAACATGAATTATGAACGTGGAACGAACTGTACCCCCTTTTAAATTTCTTTTAACTTTTGTACTTTCTGTCTTTTATGTACACCGCCCTGAGTCCTTTGGGAGAGAGGGTGGCTTATAAGTCCAAATAAAACAAACAAACAAAACAAGTACGGCTGTTGTATATATGCTTAATAAAGCCATATGTCCCTCACATTTTATTTGTGGAGAAAGTACCTGCCCTTTCTTTGTTTCCTTGTAGCTGGGCTATCTTGGTGGGTTCTTTGGTTTCTGACAAATCACAGATAAAATATTTATATACTGTTCACATTAAGTAGAGTGAAATGGTTTTGCAAATGGATCTTATTGAAGGAAAAATTTCCCAGGGGAGATGTTGAACCAGAAAGCAGGATACAATTATACTGAAGCATAAATTGGTTTATTGACATGTACGGGACCAGAGGCATGAAAGTAGAAGCCTAAAGAGGGGCGGGGCTACAAGTCCTTTTTACAGACTTCTGCAAATTATACAGACTTATGCAGATGATATTTTTATTTAATTGGTTATACATTACAATGACCAAAACTCATTAATTATGCAATAGGCCATAGCAGGTAAGGTTTGAACCTATTGATTGAGTTCATGCATACAGCTATCAAAATCTATAATGTGGGCTAGAATAAATAAAAATATGAGAAGAGAGGACTCATTGGAAAAGACCCAGTTGCTGGGAAAGATTGAAGGCGAAAGGACAAGGGGAGAGTAGAGGATGAGATGGTTAGATAGTGTCACCATGCAATGAACATGAATTTGGGCAAACTCCAGGAGACAGTAGAGAACAGGGGACCCTGGTATGCTATGGTCTATGAAGAACCAGACACAACTTAGCAACAGAACAATACTTTACTTTATGATGGATCTTTTGGTTTAATATCTCCTTAAAGGTAAAGGTTCCCCTTGCACATACATGCTAGTTGTTTCCAGCTCTAGGGGATGGTGCTCATCTCTGTTACAAAGCTGAAGAGCCAGCATTGTCCAAAGACGTCATGTGGCCAGCATGACTAAACACCAAAGGTACATGGAACGCTGTTACCTTCCCACTAAAGTGGTCCCTATTTTTCTACTTGCACTTTTACATGCTTTCGAACTGCTAGGTTGGCAGAAGCTGGGACAAGTAACGTTACACAGTGCTAGGAATTCGAACTGCTGAACTGCTGATCTTTCTGATTGACAAGCTCAGTATCTTAGCCACTGAGCTACCGCACCCCTATCTTCTTACTGAGTATCAAAAGTATCATGTCCTCTTTTGCCCCAGGAAATATTTGAAATTGCAGATTAAAAGGATTTTTTCCCCCAAGGAAGGGACCTAATTTTTACTCTGGTAATTCCATGAAATGATTTATAGATTGAGAAGAGATTATATAGAAAGAGGAGTCTAGATTGGAGAGACCTTCCAGTTGGCTGACCTCTTATCTCCCCATCCATAGCTAGGACTAACAACATTTCTGGTAAAAGTTTTTCTAGCCTATCCAAACAGACTTTATCAGGGATACATTAAATTTTAGCATCCAATTATGTAGTAGGTCTCTTCCTATTAAACATACTGAAGAACGATCACTGAGTAAGAAAAATATTCAGTAGTCACGGATTCTCAGTTGTATTGTAAGTGCTTTTAAAGAAAAGAAGAACAACTACAGCCTGTATAGATTTGCCTGAAGCAAGGGAGTGAGAGAAGGAAGAAGTTTGTTAAGTGAGAATAAGTTGTATCAATTTCTATTAACAAAAAGACAAACATGCATTGAAAGAAACCTGACAGAACAGTAAATTGTAACGACTATGGAATTGGCGGAAATGGAAAAATTAAACTGATTGATCAGGAATAAGACAACAAGTACTTTTAGCAGAGACTGGAAAACACTTCTTTGTTTACCATTCTTTAAAAAAAGCCATTCCATTTGTATCTTTTATGTTTCTTGACGGTTTATAAACCATACAGAAAATTTGCTGTGAACTAGCTGTTTGAGGTTGGAAGTTGGATCTAGAAAAACAGTCATCCTCCAAAAAGCTAGTAAGAAAAGGTCTTGAATTAAAATCCTTTTGCTTTTGTGTTCTTTGAAAGTACCACATATTCAACATTTGAAGCGTTAATTTCTTGACTATTAAGGTTTTTTTTAAGCATTATCTTCTGTTGTCAATAGAGGCACAATCACTTTTTTATCACAACTTTATTGTAGGTTTCAAGTTTATGCATTTATAATTCTTCATCTCTCTTTTGGCTTTCCTTTTTATGAATGTAACCTGCTGGTTAATTGTGCCCTGAGATTGTCTGTACATCATTAAGATATGGCAATTAGAAGTGCTTACTCTTTCTATATACAACTGTATTATATTCTCAGCTAAATTGCTGTGCCACCCACCTGTACAGGTGCTTAAAACTAGCATTAAAGGCAGAAACCTAAAACGCTTACATGTAATATACCAAATTTCTTCTCTGTGATCCTCACACCTGCTCTGGAGCTGTGTAATGTATAATCAAAAATGTGCAGGTGTTAGCATGATAAACTGAATCTTTCCATTTAATGTGTTGCTATTCTAATTCAGTAACATACATTGGGTATGACTGAAAAGATCTAGATAATTATGGTGATTTCTTTGTGCTGTTTGAAGATTCACCGTTTCATTATTCATACTGATCTATCTGGCTAGAATATTTCTGTCCACCAGTGACAATTGGATTGCTCTTGACTAGTGCAGTTCACAGTGTGTGATTCCTCTGAAAAGTCAAGCTATATCACACATCAGAAACAGACATATTAATGTTTGAATTGAAAAGGGCAACTGATGTAACAAGATTAGATAACACCAATACAAAAAAGCAGTACCCAGTCAACAAATAACTAAGAAAGAGCTAGATGACAACAGTCAATTATTTATAGATGCTTTCCAATGTTTTTATTATATTTTGCAGCATGTACTTTTCCTGTCTTGAGCACTTGATCTGTCTCCTCTTTCATTTCATCTTTACTGTTGGCCTTCAGAGATGTACTGTTACATCTATTCCACATTCATTTAATTTCAATTGCTTTAAATGATTGTGCTCAAATCAACTTAAATTTCATCCCTTTCAAACTGCCCCCCTTCCCAATTTTTTTAGTAAACCTTGTAGATTTCAGATCATTTATATGCTTTATCTCATTTCTTTCTCAGAACTAGATGAGAATGGTAGAAAGTATTCATATTCATATAACAATTTATGCCTTGCTCTTTGCACCAGTTAGCAACACTGCAAACAAAGATTTCTGTGAAAGGATATGTGATGAGTGCTTAAAGTTTAAAGGATATAAATTCCCAAAAGTTATTTGACAAATCTTTGGCTTTACTTTGGATCTTGTAATAATTGCAGGGGATGACAAATGATAGATCAGAAGGCTGGATTATCCAATTGATCAAGATACCTGTATATGTTCATAGTGGCTTACTGAGATATTGAAAAAATTCCAATGTAAATAGAAGCGGTTAGTCTCTTATAAAACTTCAGTTACAATAATTTTGCAATGAGAGATTTTCATAAGCTTTCTCAGAGGTAATTTCTGCAAGTTTGCAGTCAGGACAAAGAACTTTGAATTTCATGTTTTTAGTGTGCTGAAAGGAATCAATAAGTAGACAGAATTTAGTCTCAACATTAATTTAATTTGCTTAGCTTTCTCCAGTAACTATTTTCTAGGCCTGATTCGTTATATTTTGCTCTCTGTAACAAAGCAGCAAATGTCTTTTCTTTCTTAAGTCAAAATGCATAAGTTTGAAACTGACCAAGATATTCTGACACAAGAGGCAAAATATCTCACATGTTTTTTTCTCTTTCTTCTTAGCATGTGAGATATTTTGCACTACTTAGCAATACAATGCTAATAAACTATTTATATTTCATAATATTGATAGCTGGACCACAGCTTTTTCCATTCCATGATCAATTATCCCAAACTGTCTCTTCTGGTATGTTGACTACCCTATGTCTCATCCCCAGCAGCCTGAGCTTCCATTATCAACATGGTTGCATGATGTTCATTTGCAAGGTAGAGCTATATTTCTGCTAGAGCAGGGGTGTCAAACTCACGTTGTCATGGCAGCATCATTTGACGTATCTGGACTTTCCTCCCCCTTCTCTGAACTGGGCACATGACACATCCGGCCGGGAGTTTGACAGCCCTGGGGTAGAGGATTAAAATGCTACCTGGACTTTCTTGGTAGGTCCCTCCTCCTCCCTAGTACACATACCTGCATTAAAGATAGAGGATGTTTTTAAGACTACAAATTCCCTGCACATATATAGCAACAGAAGATGCATTAATAATTATCTTGAATACTTGTTGGAATCACTTAGTGACTATGATAATAGGTATTTCCTTGGTTATTCTGGAAAGTGCTGGAAGAAAGAGAAGTTTCTTGACAAATAACTCTGTCTTCTGATGATCATATGTGGAACTTTAAGGTTAAACAATATGAGGGAAGACCCTCAACCATCTTATACATAAAAATTCCTATCTGTGTTTTGATAGGAAATCATAGATATCTTGATTGAAGCACTTTGTTCATTTCTTCTGTCATATCCAGGCTGAAGAAAATTTATTCCAGTATTCCACGCAATAACAAAAACCCCTTTTTTGCTATATGCTGTTATTGTGAGAAAATAATTAGATTTCTGGATTGTATAACAATAACAAAACCCTTTTGTGGGATTTTCTTATCTTATGTTCCTCTTTAGCATTTTAGTTGGACTCACTCCTTGTACATTTGTAAGCATGCATCCATGCAGAAACAAACATACATATATATTTAAAATCATACATTCCAGTTTTCAAGAAATGGCCATTTTTACAGACAATGGCCATTTCTGACAACTTGTAAATGGCTAAGGAGTGCTACATTAGAAGGGCTTTAATTATTTTGGCATTAAAAAGCTAGGAAAGCAAAATAAATATATTCGAGGCAGACAGAATTTCTGTGGCTCTAATTGCCGGAGCACTGTGAGACCTTTCAAATAATAAGCCCTTAAATAATGAATTGATATGGAAGAGAATAATGATGCCCAGGTGTGAAGTCTTAACCTGAGAGCTGAGCCACATGCTCAATGACATAATTGCTTCTATTACCATATTCTGTTGAACACAAGGTTTTGAGTCATGGAAATTGGATTGAAAAGAAAAGAAAAAGGAAAGAAAAGGAGATATTCAAATATAGAAGTGATTGTTAAAGCCAGCATATAGAACAAAATCCAGATAACTTGCCTGCTCATAAAACATTGGAAGTGATTTTAGCAATGATGTGCAAATTTAAATAGCGCCTTCCCCTGCTTTCTCACAAAAGCAAGGATGGAAATTGTTATGTATGCAGGTTTGAAGGTCATTGGTTTAGTTTGAACTGTTCTTGTAAAATGTCAGAAATGATTGGCTTAAAAAGTGCGGGAAAATCCTGCACTCTGATTGGCTGGCAACTGCGGCTGCTGGCTATAAGTAGCAGCCGCAGTCCAGCCAAATCGGGTCTGTTATGAGCTGTAGTCACTAATAAACTCTTCACTGAAGCACCGCGTCTGACTCTTCATGCAAATCTAACACTGGCGATGAGGATGGGATCCTTCCCGAAGAGAAGACAACTCAGAGAACAAGCTGAGAGAGATGGCTGAGAGATGGAACACCCCCCAGCCCCGTTCGATCCGACGGCAGAAGACTGGGACTTGTATGCAGATCGTTTCCAAATGTATTTATGAGGCCGACACCAAGAAGCGGAAAAGGGTGGTCTTTCTCACCTACTGTGGTCCGGCCATTTTCAAGATGGCGAAGGCATTGGCGGGAGCTGCAGACGTGAAGGTAATGGACTGGTCCGACTTAGAAAAGTTATTAAGAGCCCATTACGCCCCACAAGTATCGTGCCTCATTAAGAGACACAAATTCTACTGTCGGGATCAAGGGGAAAGCGAAAACGTTAATGATTTCATGGCAAGTTTAAGGGACATTGGGGGTGCATGTGAATTTATCAACTTAGAAGAGGCCATGCACGATCAATTTGTTCTAGGCCTAAAAGACAAGGTTTTGCAGAGCAAATTATTAATGAAACCTAAGATTACGCTTAAGGAGGCCATAGAAGAAGCTTCTTCAGCGGAAGCTACCAAGTCCTCAGCAGCAGCCATGAAGAAAATCAACAAGGCCTCAAGCCATCCTGATGTGGAAAAATCCACAACAACCCAAATAGATTCTGATTCAGACTGTAGTGAGGTGGAGGAAGGAATTTATAGACTCAGAATGGAGAAGAAAAGGAAAGACCTTGGAAGAAAGAGGCAAGACTTTTATTGCAGAGGTTGTGGGCGGGGGGCACCGCCGCACTGAATGCAAGTTTTTGATACCATCTGCCTCCTTTGTGAAAAAAGAGGTCACCTAGCAAGAGTCTGCAAATCATCCAGAACTCCACCAAGCAGAAAGAAGTTTCCTGACAAAGAATTCAAGCATAACAACTTCAGTGAGAAAATGGGGCGCAACACAGAAGCAAATGGGAAGAATGAAACTCATCAAACAGTCACTATTGGTCATTCGTCACTCTTAAGAAGCAAAAAAGTACATGTGAAGGTACTAATTGAAGGAAGGCCTTGCCAAATGGAAGTGGACTCAGGCTCCTATTTATCTATGGTGTCATGGGACACTATTCACAGGCTACTTCCCAACATTCAGAAGAAGCATTTCCAGAAGCAAGCACTGACTCTTAAAGACTACCAAGGGAACAAGATTCCAGTAGTTGGAACAAGAGAATTCAACGTGAAGTTCAAAGGCCACACCAAACGTTTGCCCCTGACCATCGTGGACAAGGATCGGCAAGCTTGCTGGGACTTGAGTGGTTCAATCCACTAGGCATCGAGGTGACTGGCATCAATCACATGAGCAACACTGAATGGGAAGAGGCCTTGAAGTCTGAGTTTCCAGAGGTCTTCAGTGACGGATTGGGCAAGTATATGGGGACCCCTATCACTTTCAACCTAGATCCCAATTCATTTAAAGCCCAGAAGGGTCTCATTTGCCTTAAAGGAAAAAAATGATGCACAATTAGATAAACTAATAGCTCAAGGAGTTTTAGAGCACACTGACCACTCCAGATGGGAGACACCCATAGTCACACCAGTCAAGACTGATGGGTCAGTAAGAATCTGTGGAGACTATAAGGGGACATTGAACCATGCGCTTCAACAGAGCGCATATCCAGTTCCAGTGGTGCATCATTTATTACATTCACTTGGCAGGGGTACAGTCTTTGGCAAATTGGATCTGGCCCAGGCATATCAACAACTAACAGTTGATGAGGCCACTGCAGAGGCCCAAACCATTGTGACACATAGAGGTGCCTTCAAATGTAAAAGGTTACAGTTTGCAGTAAGCGTGGCACCAGGCATCTTCCAAAGCCTTATGGAAAGGATGCTCCAAGGGCTGCCAGGGTAGTGCCTTACTTTGATGATGTGTTAATCTCTGCTGAAAATGACACTCAATTACAAGAGAGACTCAGAGAAGTCCTTACCAGATTCAAAAAGCGGGGTTAAAAGTCAAGGAAGAAAAATGCACTCTTAGAACTGACAAGGTTGAGTTCTTGGACTACATGATTGACAAGCATGGCATCCATCCTACAGATGCCAAGGTTCAAGCAATCAAAGAAGCCCCTAGACCAAAATGCAAAACAGATTTGCAAGCTTTCCTTGGACTCATTAACTTTTATCACATGTTCCTACCTCAGAAGGCAACCATTGCAGAACCATTACACAGATTACTTGACAAAAAGTCTGTTTGGGTCTGGGGCAGGAAGGAACAATCAGCATTTAACAGTATTAAAGACTAATCACGTCTGATGCTGTACTCATACAGTTCTCTGAGAATTTACCTGTTGTACTGACTTGTGATGCATCCCCTTTTGGAGTGGGGGTTGAGCCACAGGCTTCCCAGGGGAGGAAGCCCCTATTGCATTTTACTCCTTGACCAAAGCAGAGAGGAATTACAGCCAATTGGACAAGGAAGCATTGGCAATTGTTGCAGCTATCAAGAAATTTCATGAGTATTTATATGGGAGAACATTTACCATTGTCACAGATCACAAACCTTTGTTCCACAGGAGCCTGGCAAAGACATTGGCCATGCTGATGCCTTGAGTCGCTGCCTACTTCCTTGTCACAAGGAGGACTTTGAACCTGAGGCACACACCTTTTTCCTAGAAACTGTTGCCAAGCTTCCAGTACACGCTGCTGAAATTGCCAGAGAGACTGCCAAAGACACTTTATTGGCTCCTATTATAGGCTGGAATAAGAAAGGTTGGCCTCTTCAAGATCTACCTCACCTTGCCCAACCTTTTAAGTCCAGGCAAACTGAATTATCTGTATTAAGAGGATGTATTTTGTGGGGTAACAGGGTGGTTATTCCTGCAAAACTGCAAAGAGAGGTTTTGGAAATGTTACATGAGGGTCATCCTGGTATTGTAAGGATGAAGGGATTGGCCAGGGGTTATGTATGGTGGCCAGGTATTGACAAAATGGTTGAAAACTGGGTTGCATCTTGTCCCAACTGTCAGGTAGTCAGGCCTGCCCACCTCTTGCCCCCAAACAGGAATGGGAATGTCCTAGGGGCCCATGGTCTAGGATTCACATTGATTTCGCTGGCCCTACCAGAGGGCACACCTTCTTTATTATAGTAGATGCATATTCCAAATGGCTAGAGGTAATCCCTATGGCATCCACCACAACTGATGCTGTCATCAAGCAGCTCAAAAAGCTTTTTGTAACTCATGGGTTACCTGATGTTCTTGTCTCTGACAATGGCCCTCAATTTACATCTAACCTTTTTGAATCCTATTTAGCACAACAGGGTATCAGACATGCCCTGACTGCCCCTGGGCACCCTTCGGCTAACAACTGGACTGAACGCATGGTACATTTTACCAAGGAAAATCTTCAGCAATTGGGTCCTGGGGACATCACTGAGAAAGTTGAAAAACTTCTTAGTGTTCAGCACATCACTCCTAACCCATCAACTAACTTATCCCCAGCAGAGTTGTTGAAGGGTAGGAAACTTAGGTCTCCCCTTGACCGCCTTCATCCCACTTACGCACCCAACGCACCACTTGATTCCACTAGCAAAGTTCGCACATTCAGTGTGGGTGATTCTGTTTATGCTAAGAACCTTATGGGTGAACCTCCATGGATTCCTGCTGAAATAACTCAAATCACAGGCCCTCGTTCTTACAGGGTACAAACAGAGGATGGAGTCCTCTGGAGCAGGCACATTGATCAGCTTAGATCCAGGTTACCTCAGGAACATCGCATTGTTCCTCTCTAGTTCCCATACCTAATGCCTTTTCTAGGGGAGGGGAGGAGCATGAGGATAATCAGCAAGCAAGAATCAACCCCATGTGTAACGAGCCATTACGACAGGAACCATCCCAAAACCTGTCACAATGCCAAAATCCATCCTTACAAGTGGAAGATTGCACATCACTACCTGACTTGGGTGCTGACATTGGGCTGGAGATGGGTTGGGAGGAGAGACCAGATTCTAACAGTCAAACAGGGTTTCTTTCACAGGAAGTCCCAGCAGGGAAATGTCAGCAGACACATTTCCCCTCTCACTGGGTGAGAACGTTAAAACTTCTGAACCACGAAGGTCTCAACGTACACGTAAGAGCCCCACCTATTTAAAAGAATACATTAGATAGGTTGGGGTTTGAGTATGGACTGAACCTAGTGGGGAAGGGAGTTAGGTATGCAGGTTTGAATGTCATTGGCTTAGTTTGAACTGTTCTTGTAAAATGTCAGAAATGATTGGCTTAAAAAGTGCAGGAAAACCCCGCACTCTGATTGGCTGGCAACTGCGGCTGCTGGCTATAAGTAACAGCCGCAGCCCAGCCAAATCGGGTCTGTTACGAGCTGTAGTCACTAATAAACTCTTCACTGAAGCACTCCGCGTCTGACTCTTCATGCAAATCTAACAGAAATATTCAGAAATGGATTTGGAATTAGATCTTCATTACAGTGTTCTTTAAACATAGGGATGTCTTCTGAAGATATTTCAGCAGTGACTGAGGAAAGAAAAGGAAATACTGTACCTAACTGTCTTTAAATATGAACCCTTGAAGGAGCTACTATGAGGAAATCCTTCTGCCGAGTCAGAGGCTGTACTCACCAGTTCACTTTTAAAAGTATCTATTTTTGAAATCAAATGCTAACTATGAACTGAAGGTTGGAAATATTGACATAGTGGGTGGGATTGAGGTTGAGAAGATACAGTAACCAAAAGAAGGTTAGCAGGGTTTTGTTCCTGTGAAATGGCCTTGGGCAGTTTGTCTTGTGAAGATTTTGTCTCTTCTTTTGCCCTAGACAGAGAGGTTGTTGCTTTTAAGGTGTCCATGCGTCTTTCAGAAAACCCAGTCCTCTATTTGAAAGCCCATTCAGTCTAAATGTGATTAAAGAACTATGATAAAGGAGAAGAAACACCTTGGTATTGTCATTTGAGAAGGGAAGCTGCTAGGAAGAAGGTAAGGCAGATTCAACCTGTAGAAGTAGGTTTGCTGTCTTATAGCATGCACATACTTCTGTAGCAACTGCTCATTATTGCTATAAAATACAGTACAGTTCTGATTAACTTGGGAGGGTGCACACTGAAGTTCATTAAAGTTTGTGAACTATAACCAGAGTAATCTGATTTACAGAAACAGCATTAACAAGGTCTAGTTTTTTAAAAAAATCAGGGTGAAGCTTAAGTTTATTAGCAAACTGAGCTTGATGGACTAATTATGTGTAAAATACCCACATACCATGTCAACATGCAAAGATGACTGTTAAGAGTATTGACACTGTTTGTCTTTGCACACAGGAGTTATGCACGTGCTAAATGGAATATTCTTGGCTTGGATTTTGGTAGATTCTTTGCAAGATTGATCTTGATTTATGATGTGTGTATGTGGTGAATGAATGGTAATTTCAGCTTCATTGGGTTAGAGAAATGAAAACTGTAATGGTACCTTATAATTGGCTATTTCATTCTGGCTGATATAAGGAATATGCAGCACCTTCACTCAGCTTCAAATGTTCTAATGCTTGCATTTAGTTTATAATCTCATCCTTTATTCTCCTTCCTCCAATTTAGAAGCACACTACCATGATTATAGTCTTTCAGAAAACCTTTTCCATCTGGGTTTACTGTTTACAGCATCATGACAATGGAACTGGGGCAAATGGTAGCCATTTTTTACCATCATTTTTATGATACAGGAGTTTTTAAGATGTGTGTGTGCGTGTGTGTGTGTGTGTGTGAGAGAGAGAGAGAGAGAACACTGATTGGCTGATACTTTTTTGCAATCTCTAGAGTTGTAAAAATTTGGGCATCATAAATATATTATCTGAACATCTAAATAGATTTAAAAATTAAATATATAGTTTTAATATTCTTTTAACTATTTGTGCCTTCCAGTCAATCTTGATTTCTGGCAACTCCATGGATAATTCCCTGCAGTTTTCTTGGCAGCATTATTTAAAATGGTTTGTCATTACCTCTTTCCTAGGGCTGAGAAAAGTGATTGACCTATAGTCATCCAGCTAGCTTAATGCTTGAGGCAGGACTAAAACTCATAATCTCTTGATATCTAACATGGCACCTTTAAGCACTACACCAAATTGGCTCCCTTAACATAGATTATGTTAGCAGTATTCTGCCCTGGTTTTAATGTGTGTTATGAAGTTAATCATTTAGAGAAGCTTCCATTATGCAGTTGTTGTTTATAGAAGCTACCTTTGGTTCAAGAATGTGGCTCCCTTAAGAAAGTCCCAGCTGGATCTCCCCAGCTTCTTTGCATTCAATTAATCAAGCTTGTTGCTGAGACTTCAACCAGTAGATGGTCCTTTTAGGAGCTAGTTCTATCCTGGCCTTGAATACTGGTGTTGGCAGAGAAGCAAATGGAAAAAAAAAACCACATGTCATGATATCTCCAAACTCCACCACTTTCTTATTGATATTACAAGCTTTCATGTAAATACATAAGGGACCAGGCTTATCATCACTCATTTCATCATGTTGCCAGATGTCAGATAGCTTTTTACAGATCTCCCTGTCCCTGATTATTAAATAAGAAAAACATCAAACCTCCAATTGTGAACAAACAATAACTTCACTATTGCATTAGAGAAACAACCATGTATGCACTGTGCACACAATACACAAATGAAATCGCAGATCATATAGACATGGGAATATCTTGAATGAGTTTGGATTTTTGTAGGGAGAGGATACTGAGAATGTCCTCCCGTATCCTCTCAAATACAGGCAAAAGAGTGAAAAATCTCCTTAAAAGTCCAGTGTATTTCAAATACATACAAGGAGAGATTTAACCTGGAAATAAGGAGAAACTTTCTGACAGTGAGAACAATCAACCAATGGAACAGCTTGCCCTCAGAAGTTGTGGGAGCGCCATCACTTGAGACCTTCAAGAAGAGATTGGACTGCCATTTGTCAGAAATAGTGTAGGGTCTCCCGCTTGAGCAGGGGGTTGGACTAGATGACCTATAAGGTTCCTTCCAACTCTGATTATCTGTTATCTGTTTATCTAAACCAGGGGGTCTCCAAACTTGACAACTGTAAGACTTGTGGACTTCAACTCCCAGAATTCCCCAGACAGCATATAATGTTAACTGATAGGACTCAGATGAACACTAGTGTCCTGTTACTTTCAGTAAAGCTTACAGGCATGTTGACCCTGAAGCCAATTTTACTGGGTCTAATTGAATGCTTTATATAAAAATAAGCAGACTCAGATGTAACTTTAGTGGAAAAAAGGACATGTTGCTGGATTTGTCCTAGCCTGATCATTTGTTTCTGTAGATGCTAAAAATTATTATCATTTAAATGTTAAAGCATGGCCAGCAGTTTAATAAAACTTTAAAGCTACACATTCAAGCTTCTGAATATGTAAATATGATATGCACAGAACACATATTTTGCTTGCACTTTGAAATTAGTACTTAAGTTATACTTCTCCCGCTATCAATTTCAGAAAATGCTGATGCTATTAATTGGGTTGTTCTGAACTTCCTCTTCTTAGTACTGTTGTGTATAGCTTGGTTGCATTTGCTGATCCTTAATGTCCTTCTGATATGGTCGCATGATTGAAAATCAAGCACAGAAGAACAAAGGATGTGGAAGACCACAAGGGACTATTTGTGATGCGGTTTTGTACTGGAGTATGGAAATCGTGACTCTCATCATTCTGGTTAAATGCATCTTATTACCAATACTCATTAAGGGATTTATAAAGAGTGTAGCTCTTTGAAACTATAATAGTTAAGTAAATAGGTTAGATGATGACGGGAGTCACTTTTGCAGTAAAATATGCATGGAGAGAGAGAGAGAGAGAGAGAGAGAGAATAAAGCAATTTACAGTGGAGAGTGTACTTAGGTTAAAAATAAAATATTTATTAAAAATTACATTTAGATAGAAAAATATCTGTTCTAGTTGCATTCTAAATAAAATAATAAACCTTTATGCCATGTGATTTGCTGGACTACATGGTATCTTATCCATTACTAAATGGAAGTTTGTAAGAACAAGAAGCAAGAACTGAATAGCCTAGAGAATATAAAGAAACCCTAAGAGAAGACTCACTACCCAATCTTTGGCTACAAACTTTGAATCAATAGGATGAGAGAATACAACAAATGATGCATGCAGAAATAGATCTTCAAACACTTCTCTTTTGATTTGAATATAGAAGATATTATATGTAGCTGAGGGTTGAATTGTGGAGTCCTTGGTGCTCTCTGACCTTGGTTGTTTTCCTGAAGATGTTTCATTACCCCACTAAGTAACATTATCAGTGCATTACCTAGTTAAGTAATGAAACATCTGCAAGCAAACAATCAGGCTCAGCACCAAGGACTCCACTTCTTATTTGTTTATGCCTGGATTGATAGCTTCTATCGCTTTTCCCAAGTTGTTGGAACTGATAGCTAGAAAGTAGCTTGGTGATGTTACCTGCCATCATTTCTTTTGTCAATGAAGTGCCCCTACATCTCTTATGTAGTGTATTTTATGTATGTATTAATGTGTTTTGCCTTCTGTGATTGGGAAAGCAGAATACAATTAATGTCGCTTTCTTGTCTGTTGTTGGCTTTGGTTTCCCATTTTCAAAACCCATCAGCAGCTAGTATAGCCTGGTCATCAAAGGAGAGAGCAGCTACTGGTTGTTCTAATCCAACTAAAGTTTCTAAAATATCTACTGGTAGACTCAGTCTTTTCTGTCCTTGGCCCAGCTTGCAACCATACAACTTACTAGTACAGAATTACTGGCTGGAGGTTATTTTGGTTGCAGAATGCATCTCTTTTCTGTGCTTTTAATTGATGTCTGAGTTTTCTTTGCCAAAACACTTTAACTTTTCTGCATAATATTATGGCTACTGCTCCAATACCTGACTTTGTTATATTTTTAAAGGAATTCAAGGGAGGAAATCCACTACATCCATCCTTCCAAGTGGCCACTCAAATGTAGAAGAAGCAACTGGGCAGTGCTTGTAAAAACTAGTCTGTCAACAAATATGTCCTTTGCATTACCTGGCTGAACATTTCCCTCACACAGTCTTTTCATAAATTAAATATACAATATAGATATTATCAAAATACAAAGAAGCCACGGTTAACTTGGCTTATTCAGATTTTAGTGGTTCTGTATAAAACTTCACCAAACAGGAAATTTATATGTAGAAAAAATGTCTCATGATTTTACAAAAAGCATGGATAAACACACAAAAGTATTGGTATCGTACAATGTGTAGAAGCATAATGTAATGTAATGGTAATACATAATGTAATGGTAAAGACTGTAACGACACCATCAAAGCCAACCTCTTTAACACATTCTTTGGCTCAGTATTTGTAAACAGCAATGGATCATGCCCAGTATTTCCTAGTCAAACCACAAACAACCTACAATGATCTAATACATATCTTCTGTCTTACAGAAGACAATGTTGAAAAAGCACTATGCAATCTAAAACCATCTCTATCTACTGGACCAGATGGAATATGTGCCTACTTCTTAAAAAAGCTATCCACTGCCATAGCCGAACTTTTAAGCATAATCTTTGAAAAATCTTTCAGGACCAGCTCCTTGCCAAACCTATGGTCACAAGCCACGGTCATCCCCATCTTCAAAAAGGGAGACCCCAGTCTAGTTGAAAATTACAGACCAATCTCTTTATGCTGCGTCACCTGTAAAGTCATGGAATCAATTATTAACCAATCCATTATCCTCCACTTAGAAGCAAACAGCCTACTTTCAAATAAACGATTTGGTTTCAGAAAAAAAAACTATCCTGTAATCTGCAACTCTTACACCGCAAAAACATATGGACTACACAACTCGATCAGGGCAAAGCAATAGATGCAATCTACATTGACTTCTGTAAAGCCTTCGATTCAGTGGTACACAACAAACTACTACTAAAACTAAGATCTTATGGTATCTCTGGACAACTGCACAACTGGATAGAAGCATTTCTGTCAAACAGACAACAAATAGTCAAAATTGGGAGCATCCTATCAAATTCTGTACTTGTCAACAGTGGTGTCTCCCAAGGCAGTGTTCTAGGACCAACTCTCTTCATACTCTACATAAATGACCTCTGTGATCATATTAAGAGCAACTGTGTTCTCTTCACTGATGATGTAAAGCTATTCAACACCACAGACAATACTGCTACCCTTCAAAAAGACCTCAACTATGTATCAGAATGGTCAAACAAATGGCAACTTCAAAACTCAACAAATAAATGCTCTGTCTTACACATTGGCAAAAAAAACCCAGAAAATAAAATACAAGCTGAATAGTCAAGACCTTGCTGATGATCCAAACTCCGTCAAGGACCTTGGAATACTCATCTCTAATGATCTAAGTGCTAGAGCCCACTGTAACTACATAGCCAAAAAGGCATTAAGAGTTGTTAACCTAATCCTATGTAGCTTTTTCTCTGGTAATATCACACTACTAACTAGAGCATACAAAACATTTGCTAGACCAATACTCGAATACAGCTCATCAGTCTGGAACCCACATCACATATCTGATATTAACACAGTTGAGAAAGTCCAGAAATATTTCACAAGAACAGTTCTCCACTCCTCTATTTGTTGCAGAATACCTTATGCCACCAGACTTGAAATTCTAGACCTAGAAAACCTAGAACTATGCCGTCTTCGGTCCAATCTAAGTATAGTATATAAAATCATACATTGCAAGGTCCTACCAGTCAATGAATGCTTTAGCTTCAACCATAACAATACAAGAGCACACAATAGATACAAACTCAAGGTTAACCACACCAAACTTGATTACAGGAAATACACTTCAGCAACAGAGTAGTCAATGTCTGGAATACTCTACCTGATTCTGTGGTTTCTTCCCCAAACCCCAAAAACTTTAACCTTAGACTTTCTACTATTGACCTCACCCCTTTCCTAAGAGGTCTGTAGGGGGAGTGCATAAGCGCACCAATGTACGTACAGTCCCTGTCCTATTGTTTCTTTTATTATTTCTTTTATTTTTCTTATATGTATTCATTTCATGTATTCATAACTATGCTTACCCTTATACTTATCTTGAAAGTGATTGACAAATCAAAGAAATAAATAAAAAATTGTCTATAAATATGATCATTCATATTTTGATCCTAGGTATTAACACAACTGTATACATAATTAATTTCCCAGACATTAACCTGAAGTTTGTGCATACTGTAAGTATGTTGAAATTACAGCAAATTTGTCTAGTGCCACCCACCAGAAACTTCTGGTGTCTGGAACAAGGTTTTTCCCAGTTTGATCACTGTGCTTTTGGGTTATGCTGGTTCAGAAATTATCTGCTTTATGAGCCACAACTGTGTGTTGATGCTGATAGACATAAGTCATTGTGTCCAGTAGTCTGTCTGCTACTATAAGTTATGAAGGCTTAGTTTCCTGGGGAGCAATGTTGGGACAGCCTACAGTAAAATATATACTAGATTGAAAAAAATGCAATTATATATGAATATAGTCATGTAATGGACAAATGGATATATATTGCACCAATAGACAAATACATATGGTAGTAAAATTGTCTTATGTGAGCAAGCATTACAGAACAATACAAAATGATGCAAATGAGGAATGGGAAACTTGAACATCAAAATCATTTTTGAATTGCAGAGTTTGGCTCAGAAAACTATATTACAGTATTTTATTGGAATTTGTGGGTAGCTCATTGCCCAAATGAAAAGGGTTTTTTTTAATGTGCACATTTGGGGAGTACTAAGAATATTTATATTTGATTTCTACTCCCTTACTATCAACATGTTAATATTTTTATGAGTTTCATGAAAAGATTTCTAAGAGAGAGAGAAAAAAGTGATCTCTTTATAATAAATTTATATTAACAAATGGAAATCCTATAGGCAATTTTGGTGAGGAATACAGAAAAGAAGATTTGAAGGAGCTTTAATTGGATCTAAAGTTGTTCTCCATGAATAAAACTGAGTTGTTCATAAAGGGAAAAAAACAAAACAAAACTAAAATGCATATTAAGGCAATCAGCAAGTGAAGATTTGCAAAATAGCCAAATATATTTCAGGATATTCTGCTAACTCTTTGTTAGATAAAATAGCCAAAATTGGGACTGAAGGGGATGGAGCGGAGAGGAGGAGGAGATGGAGGAAGGAAAAAATACAGCTGCAGCTGGTTCATTGGATTTCAATTTTAAGAGGAGTGCTGAAGAAGTCCAAAGTCTTACTAATTAAGTCCTATCAACCACTGAAATGCACCAAGAATTTTCCAAAAGCTTGCTGGGAAGAAGAAGTAAACAATTGTTTATCTCCCAACTAAGTTTGTGTATTGAATTCAGCCAAATCACATAGCTGGAGATGGAAGAAGGTGTTAATGAAAAAGATTTTAATTACTCTCCAGTAGAATAAATACTGGGAACCTACACTAGTTTGATTCTGGGGTCCAATCCAACACAATCTGTTATGTATGCAGGTTTAAAGTCATTGGTTTAGTTTGAACTGTTCTTGTAAAATGTAAGAAATGATTAGTTTAAAAAGTGTGGCAAAACCCTGCACTCTGATTGGCTGGCAACTGCTGCTGCTGGCTATAAGTAGCAGCCGCAGCCCAGCCAAAGTGGGTTCATTCTGAGCTGTAGTCACTAATAAACAAAGAGCTTGAAGCACTCCACATCTGTCTCTTCATGCAAACTTAACACTAGTGACAAAGGTGGGATCTCCCTGAAGAAGAAGGCAACGCGGAACAGAAGGAGAGTGAGATGGCTGCGCTGAACACCCCCCCCAGCCCCATTCGATCCGACGGCAGAAGACTGGGAGACGTATGCAGATAGTTTCCAAATGTATCTAAAAGGAAACGATCTTGCCGACATTTTTGAGAAGCGGAAGAGGGCAGTCTTTCTCACGCACTGCGGTCCGGCAGTCTTCAAGATGGCAAAGGCATTGGCGGGAGCTGCAGACGTGAAGGTAATGGAATGGCCTGACTTAGAAAAGCTGTTAAGAACCCATTACGCCCCACAATTATTGTGCCTCATTAAGAGACATGAGTTTTACCATCGGGATCAAGGGGAAAGTGAAAACGTAAACGACTTCGTGGCAAGTTTAAGAGACATTGGGGGTGCATGTGAATTTAACAATTTAGAAGAGGCCATGCGCGATCGATTTGTTCTGGGCCTTAAAGACAAGGTGCTTCAGAGCAAGTTATTACTAAGACCTAAGATCACGCTGAAGGAAGCAATAGAAGAGGCCTCTTCAGCAGAAGCTACCAAGTCCTCAGCAGCAGCCATGAAGAAAATTAACAAGGCCGCAAGCCATCCTGATGTGGAAAAGTCTACAACAACTCATTGTGAGCAAATAGATTCTGAGTCAGACTGTAGTGAGGTGGAGGAAGGAATTTATAGACTCAGAATGGAGAGGAAAAAGAAAGATCTGGGAAGAAAGAGGCAAGATTTCTACTGCAGAGGTTGTGGGGAAGCCACCCCGCACTGAATGCAAGTTCCTAGATACCATCTGCCTCCATTGTGAAAAAAGAGGACACCTAGCAAGAGTCTGCAAATCATCCAGAACTCCACCCAACAGAAGGAAGTTTCCTGACAAAGAATTCAAGCCCAACAACCTCAGTGAGAAAATGGGGCACAGCACAGAAGCAAAGGGGAAGAATGAAACTCATCAGACAGTAACTATTGGTCATTCTTCCCTATTAAAGAGCAGAAAGGTGCATGTCAAGGTACTAATTGAAGGAAGGCCTTGCCAAATGGAAGTGGACTCAGGCTCTTATTTATCTATGGTGTCATGGGACACTATTCACAGACTACTCCCAAACATTCAGAAGAAGCATTTCAAGAAGCAAGCACTGACTCTTAAAGACTACCAAGGGAACAAGATTCCAGTAGTTGGAACAAGAGAATTCAACATGAAGTTCAAAGGCCACACCAAACGCTTGCCCCTGACCATCGTGGACAAGGATCGCCCAAGCTTGCTGGGACTTGAGTGGTTCGATCCACTAGGCATCGAGGTGACTGGCATCAATCACGTGAGCAACACTGAACGGGAGGAGGCCTTGAAGTCTGAGTTTCCAGAGGTCTTCAGCGATGGATTGGGCAAGTATATGGGGACCCCCATCACTTTCAATCTAGACCCCAAGGTGCCCCCAATTCGTTTAAAGCCCAAAAGGCTCCCATTTGCTTTAAAGGAAAAAATTGATGCACAATTAGACAAATTAATAGCTCAAGGGGTTTTAGAGCCCACTGACCACTCCAGATGGGAGACACCCATAGTCACACCAGTCAAGGCTGATGGGTCAGTAAGAATCTGTGGAGACTATAAGGGACACTGAACCATGCGCTGCAGTAGAGCGCATATCCAGTTCCAGTGGTGCATCATTTATTACATTCACTTGGCAGGGGTACAGTCTTTGGCAAATTGGATCTGGCCCAGGCATATCAAGAATTAACAGTTGATGATGCCACTGCAGAGGCCCAAACCATTGTGACTCATAGAGGTGCTTTCAAATGTAAAAGGTTACAGTTTGCAGTAAGCGTGGCACCAGGCATCTTCCAAAGCCTTATGGAAAGGATGCTGCAAGGACTGCCAGGGGTAGTGCCTTACTTTGATGATGTGTTAATCTCTGCTGAAAATGACACTCAATTACAAGAGAGACTCAGAGAAGTCCTTACCAGATTCAAAAAGCGGGTTAAAAGTCAAGGAAGAAAAATGCACTCTTAAAACTGACAAGGTTGAGTTCTTGGGCTATATGATTGACAAGCATGGTATCCACCCCACAAATGTCAAGGTTCAGGCAATCAAAGAAGCCCCTAGACCAAAATGTAAAACAGATTTGCAAGCCTTCCTTGGACTCATTACCTTTTATCACATGTTCCTACCTCAGAAGGCAATCATTGCAGAACCACTGCACAGATTATTAGACAAAAAGTTTGTGTGGGTCTGGGGCAGAAAAGAACAATCTGCATTTAACAATATTAAAAGACTAATCACGTCTGATGCTGTACTGATACAGTTCTCTGAGAATTTGCCTGTTGTACTGACTTGTGATGCATCCACTTTTGGAGTGGGGGGGGGTTTGAGCCACAGGCTTCCCAGTGGGAGAGAAGCCCCTATTGCATTTTACTCTCGCACTTTGACCAAAGCAGAGAGGAATTACAGCCAATTGGACAATTGGCAATTGTTGCAGCTGTCAAGAAATTCCATGAGTATTTATATGGGAGAACATTTACCATTGTCACAGATCACAAACCTCTGTTAGGCATTGTGGCAGGAGACAAACCTACACCCACTATCCTGTCACCAAGAATGCTGAGGTGGACTGAGTTTCTTGCTGCTTGTTCATACAAACTCATCCACAGGCCTGGCAAAGACATTGGGCATGCAGATGCGTTGAGTCTCTGCCCACTTCCTTCTCACACGGAGGACTTTGCTCCTGAGACTTACACCTTTTTCCTAGAAACTGTTGCCAAGCTTCCAGTACACGCTGCTGAAATTGCCAGAGAGACTGCCAAAGACACTTTATTGGCTCCTGTTATAGGCTGGATTAAGAAAGGTTGGCCTCTTCAAGGTCTACCTCACCTTGCCCAACCTTTTAAGTCCAGGCAAACTAAATTATCTGTATTAAGAGGATGTATTTTGTGGGGTAACAGGGTGGTTATTCCTGCAAAACTGAAAAGAGAGGTTTTGGAAATGTTACATGAGGGTCATCCTGGTATTGTAAGGATGAAGGGATTGACCAGGAGTTATGTATGGTGGCCAGGTATTGACAAAATGGTTGAAAACTGGGTTGCATCTTGTCCCAACTGTCAGGTAGTCAGGCCTGCCCCACCTCTCGGCCCCACACAGGAATGGGAATGTCCTAGGGGCCCATGGTCCAGGATTCACATTGATTTTGCTGGCCCTACCAGAGGGCACACCTTCCTTATTATAGTAGATGCATATTCCAAATGGCTGGAGGTTATCCCTATGGCATCCACCACAACTGAAGCTGTCATCAAACAGCTTAAAAAGCTTTTTGTAACTCACGGGTTACCTGATGTGCTTGTTTCTGACAATGGCCCTCAATTTCTACTCTTCTCTTGAGCTGCGGGCGCTCAGGGGTGTTCCTCTGTCCCTGAGATGTCCCGCTGCTTTGTCAAAGCCCCTCCTCGATGACGGGTTTATTATTCCCGAGAGGGGGCATAGCATGACCAAGGGTTTTAAATTTTGTTTATCTCGGAAGGGGAGGTTTTTAAAATTTCTAATTGGTCGTCTTAAGGGGTTAGGGAGGGGGGCAGAGGGGTCTTTCTTCAGCCCGGGGCACGGTAGGGGAGCGCGGGGGCGGGGGGGTGGCGGGGCTTCGGGGTGTGCGGTGGGGACCGCGATCCCCAGGGTGGTTGGAATTGGCAGAGGACGTCGAGGCACAGGGCCATATCATGTGTTGGGAGCACGCACCCGCCATCTTTGTGCGGTGGCCCGCTCCGACCCTGTGGCCTCCTCCCTAGGGAGCATCGGAATTGGGATCCCTGGCCTTAGGTTGGTGTATTTTAATGCCAGGTCCGTGGCTAATAAATCTTCCCTCCTCCGCGAGATCATTGAGGAGGAGGCTGCGGACCTGGCTTGTATCACTGAGGCCTGGTTGGGCCCGGAGGGAGGTGTCCCTCTGGTTGATTTATGCCCTCCAGATTTTCGGGTTTTGCACCGACCACGGGCTCAGGGTAGGGGTGGTGGGGTGGCCGTGGTTATTAGGGAGACCCTGTTTCCAAGGGAGGTCACTGTTGCAGAGATAGGCGGGAGTGAGACCCTCCTTGTGAGGTGGGGGCCTAGTGGTCAGGTGGGCCTGCTGCTTACATACCTTTCCCCCAGCTGTGTGGCAGCGGCCCTACCTGGGCTTCTCGACCTCCTCTCTGGGGTGGCAGTGGAGCTCCCGGATCTTATGGTTCTGGGGACTTTAATCTGCCTTCCCTGGGGGGAGCGTCGGGTTTGGCCCAGGAGTTCATGGCTTCTATGGAGGCTATGGGCCTGACCCAGTTGATTCAATGCCCGACTCATGAGGGGGGGAATACTCTTGACCTAGTTTTTTTTTTTGATCGTGGCGGAGTGACAGAGGGCAGGCTACTTTGACAGCCTTGCCCGTTCCATGGTCTGATCACTATCTCCTACGGCTGGTCTTCCAACAGGCCGCCCCCCACTGCTGGGAGGAGGAGCCACTTAGGTGGTTCCGCCCCAGGCGCCTGATGGACCCTGAAAGGTTCCAGGCAGAACTGGGGTTTTTTCCCTCTTCCCTTGCTCACGACTCTGCCGAGGATCTGGCAGTGGCCTGGCAACGGCTGCGTGAAGGCCCTCGACAGGGTTGTCCCCATGCGTCCCCTTACACGTCGTGGATCCCGGTTTGCTCCCTGGTATACTGAGGAGCTCCGGGAGATGAAACGTCGTCGTAGGGGTTTAGAGAGCAGGTGGAGGTCTACCCGTTCTCAATCCGATCGTGCCCAGCTAAGAGCCTACATTAGGACTTACCTGGTAGCTATGGGAGAGGCGAGAAGGTCTTATCTCTCCACTCTCATTGCGTCCGCAGATAACCGCCCAGCCGCCCTGTTTCGGGTTACCCGTTCCCTCCTTCGGCTTGAGGGGGGCCGGACCCACTGCGGGGCAGGGCTGAGGAGTTTGGTCAATATCTGGCGGATAAGATCGCTCGCATTCGGACGGGTTGTCCTCTGATTTGCAGTGGTCGGAGGAACGAGTTGTGGGTAGTCTGGCCATTGTTATCTGGGATGAGTTTGATCCTGTCTCCGAGGATGAAGTGGACAGGATTATGCGGCGACTGAGTTCCACCACATGTTTGTTGGACCCGTGTCCCTCCTGGCTGACTTATGCCGCCAGGGAGGCCACCTGCGGTTGGCTCCGGGCAGTTGTCAACGCTTCATTGAGGGAGGGTGTCTTTCCCTCCGCCTTGAAGGAGGCGGTGGTGAGGCCCTCCTGAAGAAGCCTGCCTTGGACCCGACCGTGTTAGACAACTTTCGTCCGGTCTCCAACCTTCGCTTTTTGGCGAAGGTTGTTGAGAGTGTGGTGGCTCAGCAGGTTCCGCTTTTCCTGGATGAAGCGGACTACCTGGATCCGTACCAATCGGGCTTCCGACCCGGTTACAGCATGGAGACGGCATTGGTCGCGCTGATGGATGATCTTTGGAGGGCCCGGGACAGGGTTTTTCCTCTGTCCTGGTCCTATTGGACCTCTCGGCGGCTTTCGATACCATCGACCATGGTATCCTTTTGCGTCGCCTTCGGGGGTTGGGAGTGGGGGGCACTGTTCTTCAGTGGTTCTCCTCCTACCTCTCAGGGCGATCGCAATCGGTGTTAGTGGGAGGGGTTCGGTCGACCCCGAGGGCTCTCTCTTGTGGGGTCCCGCAGGGGTCGGTCCTTTCCCCTCTCTTATTTAATATCTACATGAAACCGCTGGGTGAGATCATCCGTGGCTTTGGGGTGAAATTCCATCAGTACGCTGATGACACTCAGCTGTACTTTTCCACCCCTGGCCAGATCAGCGATGCCCTTTCCCTGATGTCCCGGTGCTTGGATGCGGTACGGACCTGGATGAGTAGGAACATGCTCCAACTCAACCCGGCCAAGACTGAGTGGCTTTGCGTGTTGGCGTCTCGGCCCAGCCAGGATTGTTTATCCTTGGCCATAGGGGGGAGGTGTTACCCCTGTGGATAGGGCACGGAATCTGGGGGTCCTCCTGGATGTACGGCTCCGGTTGGAGGAGCAGGTGGGGGCCGTCGCCAGGGGGGCCTTTGCCCAGCTCCGTCTTGTTCGACAACTTCGCCCTTTTCTGGATCGAGACGCCCTACGCACGGTTACTCATGCCCTTGTCATCTCGAGACTCGACTACTGCAACGCTCTCTATCTAGGACTGCCCTTGCATACCATCTGGAGATTGCAGTTGGTGCAGAATGCGGCCGCGCGGGTGGTGATGGGAGTTACCCCCCTCCTGCGTGGCCTGCATTGGTTGCCGATTGCGCTCCGGGTGAGATTCAAGGTTTTAGTTTTAACATTCAAAGTCCTACACGGCATGGGTCCCCAATATCTGAGGGAGCGTCTTCTTCCAATAGCTAGCTCCGGCCGCCCTGTGCGGGCTCATAGGCAAGGACTCCTCGGGGTTCCATCGGCGGTCCAATGCCGGTTGGTACTTCCCCGACGATGAGCCTTCTCTGTTGCGGCCCCCGACCTCTGGAATCAACTGCCTCTGGAGCTCCGTCTGGCCCCTGATCTCCGTACCTTCCGCCGCGAATTAAAAACTTGGTTGTTTGACCAAACCGGGCTGTGACCCTCCTTTGGGAGGAGGGATGGGTTTTTAATATATTTTATTGTATTGTTATGTTTCATATTTGGGCTTGTTAGTTTAATGTCTTTTTAAATATTTATTGTTCTATGTTTTTAGCTGTGAGCCGCCCCGAGTCTTCGGAGATGGGGCGGCATACAAGTTCAAATATAAAATAAAAAAATAAAAAAAATTTACATCCAACCTTTTTGAATCATATCTAGCACAGCAGGCTATCAGACATGCCCTGACAGCCCCTGGGCATCCTTTGGCTAACGGCCGGGCTGAACGTATGGTACGATTTACCAAGGAAAAGCTTCAGCAATTGGGTCCAGGGGATATCACTGAGAGAGTTGAAAAACTTCTCAGTGTTCAGCATATCACTCCCAACCCCTCAACTAATTTGTCCCCAGCTGAATGGGGGAAGGAATGGGTAGGAAACTCAGGTCTCCCCTTGATCGCCTTCATCCCACTTACGCACCCAATGCACGACTAGATTCCACTAGCAAAATTCGCACATTCACTGTGGGTGATTCTGTTTATGCTAAGAACCTTATGGGTGAACCATTATGGATTCCTGCTGAGATAACCCAAATCACAGGCACCAGGTCTTACAGGGTACAAACAGAGGATGGTGTCCTCTGGAGCAGGCACATTGATCAGTTAAGATCCAGATTGCCTCAGGAGCATCGCTTTTGCTCCTCTCTGGTTCCCATACCTACTGCCTCTTCTAGGGGGGAAGGGGAGGATCATGAGTGTAATGAACAAGCAAGAATCAACCCCATGTGTAACGAGCCATTACGACAGGAACCATCCCAAAACCTGTCACAATACCAACAACCATTTTCACAAATGGAAGATTGCACATCATTACCTGATTTAGGTGCTGACATTGGGTTGGAGATGGATGGGGAGGAGAGACCAGGTTGCAGTAACCAAACAGGTTCTACCATTACTACAAGTCCTAGTAAGAAAATGTCAGCAGACACATTTCCTCCCTCACAAGGTGAGAACCTTAAAACATCTGAACCACGTAGGTCTCAACGTACACATAGGACCCCACCTATTTAAAAGAATACATTAGATAGGCTGGGGTTTGAGTATGGACTGAACCTTGTGGGGAGGGGTGTTATGTATGCAGATTTAAAGTCATTGGTTTAGTTTGAACTGTTCTTGTAAAATGTAAGAAATGATTGGTTTAAAAAGTGTGGGAAAACCCTGCACTCTGATTGGCTGGCAACTGCGGCTGCTGGCTATAAGTAGCAGCCGCAGCCCAGCCAAAGTGGGTTTGTTATGAGCTGTAGTCACTAATAAACAAAGAGCTTGAAGCACTCCGCATCTGTCTCTTCATGCAAACTTAACACAATCTATTTCACCAGGACTACAAAACATGGTGTTGTGGCAGCTGTAGTAAAAAAAAAAAGTATCGTCAATTATACGAAACACTAGGGCAATGCTATATTTTGGAGTCTTTTTTTTTAAATGCTTGACTCTCAATAGGTATGTGAGAGTGTGAACAAAGCACACCTCTCCAACTTTTTAAATATTTTTTTTCCTCAGGTTGTGCAGTAGCTGTCAAAGGCAGGGCTGAATCAACTTTTTGGAACAGAAATACACACAGGCCTTGGACGATTCAAAACATCTTTGAAGCTCTGCATGAAAGGTTGTATTTTTTCTCATTTGATTTTACTTTCCTGTATGTTTTTAAATTTTGCTGGTTATTGATCAAATAAACATTACTGGTAACGATCTCATGTTGGGCAAAACACAAAAGAGAGACAAAGTAAGTAAATTTTAGATTAACAAACAATAATTAAATCAGATAAGAGAGGGATAGGGCTTCCAAGGTCCCTCCCTACTTTGTTATTCTGTTATTCTTAAGGTCAGACTTAAGTCTCTGACTTTGGGAAGAGGTGACTCAATATGATATCTACCTTCTAGTTTCCCCATCATTCTTCAGGGCTGTTGGCAGAATCTTGGCATACAAGATTGAAACCTCAAAGTTTGGCTAGATGAATCATATGGGGTTCTAAGTCAGATTTATTTTCAGAAAAGTATAATTAAAGATAGAGGAGAGAAACAGTGCAGAAGTTAACTATCTAAACTGGACTGTTAAAAAAATTCCAATTAACAATAAAAAAAACCCAGAAAGTCCAGTTGCTGTCAGGGTTCTGAAGATTTCCCTAATTAAATCATGAGCCTTGGGGCCAAGCTTCAAAGAATTCAAAAGATTTATTAGGAGCAACATGTCCAGCACTAACCCATATGAAGCCAACTCTGAGACACTGAAAAAACATCTTTGGGACAACCATGACCTAGATGACTCAGAATCTCCATTGACTTTTAGCTATGCACTTTGGGATGAACACCCTACAAATTGTGTGGGAGTATCAGTAGTGAGATTCAAATTTTTTTACTACCGGTTCTGTGGGCATGGCTTGGTGGGCGTGGCAGGGGAAGGCTACTGTAAAATCTCCAGTCAGAGGTGGTATTTGCCGGTTCTCCAAACTACTCAAAAGTTCCGCTACCGGTTCTCTAGAACTGGTCAGAACCTGCTGAATACCACCTCTGGGGAGTATGAATGGATTTCCAGAAAAAATGCAGACTTCAGGAACCATTTGCACTTCAGTTTGAGATGCAGGCAACCCAGACTCCTCCCCAACAGCCTGCGCCTGTCTTCAACAGTGAAGGAACACAGGGCAGAAAACATCCTGCAGCCAAGATGGCTCCACACCTATTTGCACTACTCAGGTGACCCTGATGACACAAATAAACCTTCAAGTGGCCTCAACGACTCTCTAAAAAGAATGCAAATGACCAGGTGTCTACAAGGAATATAAATCCTTCTATTCCCCACCTTCTAGTCAGGACTGAAGAAGCTTCTTTGATAAGAAGTGAAACATCTTCAAAGAAAAAACAAGAAAGTCCAGTTTCCTCTTGAAAAAAACATCCTTGGGACAACCATAACCTAGATGACTGAGAATCTCCATAGTCCAATTATCAGATTAGTGAATCTTCCAAAAAGCTGAAATACCTAAGCTGGTAACCAATCTCTCACAGACAAAAAGATTTTCAAGCATTGAGGAAAATGAAGAATATAACTCATTCAAATTAAAGTAGTTTGGAAACACTATATTCAACACTATATTCAAGGAAGTTTAGCTGACCAAGGAAACAAAGCTTGTTGATGTGGATGGAAACATAAAGTGGCTTTATGGGTTTTATACTTTCATGCTTAATACTTTTCTACCCACTGCCCACAACATGTGCACTCAACTTAGTCATTTTACTCAAAGGCGGAGAAGCGTTTGAAGCCTGAAATTCATTATCCCTTCACAAAGGATATATAGGGCACACACGCAAAACCTCTTACCCGCACATGTGCATTATTGAGCATAAATATGAACAAAATTAATTTCCAAGGGCAAATGATTTTACAAGCCATGCCATGTTTTATTAAAGACCGTATTGCATCCCCGCACAGCAAGAATAGGTCTATTAACATCAAACGTCCAGAACCACATGGATTAAATTAGGCCTCTCTTCATCCTACAGTTTCAAATGTCATAAAGTGCTATGTGTGGTTATATCATGTGTTTTTGATCTTAAAAAGGCCCGCTTGATGACTTCCCAAACACTTGTACTGTTCAGGGTCTTTGCCAGGCTGTAACCACGGCACTTTCAGCTCTCCCATTAATGAGTCACAATGTAGTTCTGCTGTGCTCTCTCTCTCTCTCTCTCTCCACATTTTACTTTCCAAGAGCCAAATATTTGTGGTGTGTTTGTGAGTGGTTTAACCGTGTAAGTGCCTCGTTGTGTCTGGCGAAAAAGGAGGGAAGCAACTGTGTGGCTTTTAAAACGGAAGCAATTGTCAATCAGTGAGGGTATGGGTGGGGGGAAGTGTGGCCAGAGTTTGACGGAATGGTGCTGCAGAGCCAGGCCTAGCATTTACGAGTGGGCAGCAGAAGCTAGAAGAGACCAATTCAAAGGAAATGCTAGTCTGATCTGCCTGAAGCACATAATTGGCTTCTGTTGGTTTTCCTTCTCTTTCTTCTGGGCAACAATGACTGGTGGAAACTGTGGGTGGTATGGAAGGAACTTTTTCAAAACCCTTCCATAGATTCTTCTGCACCGTGTTGAACACAGCCCCAATAGTGTGTCGTAGCTTTTTGGAAATGAATGGTTGTCTATACAAAGCCTTTGTCACATAAGTAGTAATACCCAGATTTAAGTAAGTCAAATTGAAAGGACTTTTTTCTTTAAAAAAAAATGCACATAGGATATTTGAGATTGCCATTGCATCTAGAGTGTGTGACCTGTGGTTGCAGTCATGAAAAAAATAATTAACATCAGATTTTTTTTTAAAATGCTTCATATTCTAATTCCCACATTACATTATCGGCTTCACCATCTGTACCACTTGTGATTATTAAAGTTCCTTCCTTCTGGGTACTCAAATTTGAACTATATTTTTTTTTAGATTTTAAAATATGAAATCTCTTTCATGTTTGAAGTATTAGATCACATCTATATAATTTAAATTCAGCATCTTTTTCTTGATTGTCCCTAATATTGGTTTATATCAGTAGCAATTTTTAAAAATGACTTGTACGGTAGTCTGTATTACCTGCACAGATTGTATTTGTGCCTCACAATTGCTGTTAACAAAACTGTAGCGAGGCCTTAAAATATATATACATGAAGAAAAGCACATCAACAATTTTGCAGATGCACAAAATAACAAAAGATGAGATTTAAACTGAAAGCAGACTGAAATTTTACCAAGGCACCCAACAATTTGGTTTCTTCTTTTTTTGGCCATCTACCATATTAATTTTAAAAGTGCAATCAAAGGGAAAATAAAGGTGACAACAACAAGTGCAGAAAATAATCAAAAGGGGATTTACAAACTCGATAAAGTTAGGTAGAAAAGTTTCAAAATGACTTTTCATGAAAATTTCAAAGAAGCCACAGATAATAGAACTGTGGATTGTGAGGGCCCTCCCTTACACTGTGTTTATGGCTTTCATATTGTAATATGTGAGTTTCCACTGTTTTATTTAAAAAAATTAAAATGGACATCTTATTAGCTGTTGCTTCTGTGCCCAAGATGTGGGATGTGGGTTAGATCCCATGGAAAGCTTTGCTATTCTTGACTTTGCATCAATTGGTGTATCTGTATTTTAAACGAACTGATAATGTGCAGCTGCAAATCACTCTGGTTAACTCAGAGGCTATGTTGGAATTTTGGATTTCAAAATGCTTGGATCCCTTGAACTTATTGCATTTAACCCTGTCAGCACAGTAGCCATTTCCAGAACCTTAATGCGGAAACTGGGTCTGAGCCTCTCCTGCCAGAGATAAATACCATTATGGGCACTTTCCTCTCCCTTTCTATGTCTCTCCTCTCTCTCTCTCTCTCTTTTGCATTTTGATTTTCTGCTTATAGAAATCCATTTCATCCTTATGCAAAGGGGGCTGGCTTAGCTGCCATGGATTTTCTCCGTGCTCTTTCAGAACTTCCCATTTTCTTTGTTTTCTCGCTGCATCATTAAAGAGTCAATTAGCAACTGGATTAATAGACTAGACATCCTAAGAAAAGACTTTAGCAGCATTGCCGTCTAGTGAATAAAGGATCATTTACCCAGCTGAATGCTGACAGACACACATTGACCTTGAGGTGTAGATTGAAGATAAGCAGTAAAATAATTAATTTGGTTCCTCTACAACTGAAGGGGGCTGGTGGGAGGGAAAAAAGGGATTAATTCTTGAAAGAAAAGCTTAAGTGCTGGACTAATAAAAGGCAAGTGCCTTCAAAAGATTTGATTTAATTGCAAGACTTTTATGCGTCCTCTAGCAATACCTTCTGATTTAGGATCCGTTCGCAGCTCAATAATTCTTCAACATTTGTTGATTTTTTTTAAAAAAAAATTGTATCAGTGCTTAAATATTCAATTGGCTTCCAGGCAGGAGTGGTCTGAACCAAGATGTCCTCTGATAATGGATTGAGTCATGTTCCTGGTTATTTTTTCCTTTTAAATATTCCTTTCAAATAGGGGATAAATGGGAATCCATTATTAGAAATTATCAAAATTGTTTCCATTATTTTATGACATTGAAAGATATATTTTGTTACCACCACTTAATTAATCAAATCAAACCTTCATTACAATCAAAGACCACCAGTATAACTAAGACAGAAGATCCAAGAACTGATCTTGAGATACTTCGAATCTAAACCATTTTTGAATCTCTTGGATCCTAGTAGCAGATTCTTGGGCTATACAGGTGGTCTTTGACTTACAGCAGTTCATTTAGTGACTGTTTGAAGTTACAACCGTCCTGATAAAAGTGACTTACGACTATTTTTCACACTTATGACCATTGCAGCATTTCCATAGCTACATGATCAAAACTCAGACGCTTGGCAACTGGTTCCTTTGCTGTGCCATGTGATCCCCTTTTGCAACCTTCTGACAAGCAAACTCAATGGGGAAATCAGATTCCCTTAACAACCATGTTACTAACTCTTACCAACTGCAGTGGTTCACTTAACAACAGTGGCAAGGAAGTTCATAAAACGGGGCAAAATTCACTTAGCAAATGTTTTATTTAGCAACAGAAATTTTGGGATCAATTGTGATCGTAAAACAAGGACTACCTGTGTAGCAAATTGATTTTTGAAGGCCTGTAGAACCTGGTTAGTTTCAAAGCCAAGGGAGATTGACCAAAATTAGAACATTAGATGATTTGAACTATAGTGCTAGGAGAGAATGATTTAACTCTGTTTCCCAGAACCTTGTTATGAATAAAATGGTTTTTTTTACTAAATTGCTATTTAGCTGACATTGCACTTATGTAAAAAAATATGTATAAGGTTAAACCTGTATCCATGTCTAATACCCATATTCCATTTCTGAATAAATAATGGAAGTAAATCTCAGTCAGGATTAGGGTAATAGCCCAAGGGAGAAGAATTTAATCCTTCCCCTTCTTCTACTGTGGCCTTCATAAAACCCACCCTTTTCTGAAAAAGCCATTTGTTTCCAGAAAGCATCAGTTTCTCTTCCTCTCTTTTAATATTTCTACATCCCTGATCTGGTTAGCATGATTCAGCATCTGATTCACACACTGCAGAAGCGAAGTTACTATCCACTGCAAGTGAGGATCGGATAGTTTTGTTATGCACACAAAATATGGCAGGTAAAAAAAAAGGATAAAAATGATAGTGACCGTTCCTGGAGTCTTGTTGAGGAATTATGTGGTTTTGGTTACTGAAAATAACAAGCAGAAGATTTATTAATGCTTTTAACAATGGGATACTTACAGTATAATGGAATAGGTTGAGGTTGGGGTTATGTTACACAAATAAATACATTTTATCTGCAATGTTGATATAAGGCATTTATATGTATGTTTTCATACATTAGATCTAAATCCTGCAGTTTTTTTTTTAGATACTCGAGGTAGCTTGGAAAAAGCTCCCAACTTCCAGCAAAAAGAAACTGTGAGGAAGGCTGAGCTGAGTCAGACTCCCTTCTCTAATGCCACTAAGGGGACACACCATTTTAACCTATCTATATATTTTCTGAAAGTTGGTTTACATAAAATGCACGGTGGGAATACCGTGGGGCATGGCCAGGTGATCTTTAATTTGGCCAGCCTATCTGACCGGGCTACAAATGGATTAATAGCCAATGTTAATAGAAGGCATTTTGAGTTGCCAAAGCCACTTCAGTATCAAAGTATAGTGCTACAACAATAAATATTCTTAACCTTTGAGATGTTATGTTAATATAATCGGCAGCTGGGGAGGTGGGAGGAATTTTATACTGATTTGCTCAGAATAGCTGGAGAGGAAAAAAATGGTGGGATAACATGGTTGTAGGGCTTGTAGGTGCTGAGGAAGGTGAGAGCTATGCCAAAGGTTCAACCACCCTGGACAGGTCTCAATAGAGGAGCTAGATGAAGTGTCTTTCCCATAAACAATGAGGTGAGATGTAACTTACAGATAACTACACCCAACTGGTCATCACCCAGTTCAGCAAAGGTTCCTGAGCATCTGGGGACAAGTGGCATACAGGATTCATGACTTTTGGCTGAGCAACCAAAACTACTGGAAGAATAGTTGCTTACCCATTTCAACTACAAAAAGACTGGAAACAAAGAAACTATGATTTGGTATTACAAATCAAATCCAACAAGAAAAGGATATCTGAAAATAATGTACCAGTTGTGGAAAAAGCAGCATCCAAAATCAGAAGGAATAGGCTAGTATATCAATGTTGATTTATAAAGTGAAAGAATGCATTTACAGAAGTAGAATTGGAAGAAGTGCAAGGTCTATTCAAGTTAAAAAAATTGAAGTTTTGCCAAAAGTAGCTCAGACAGTAGAAAGAAACCCGGGAGGGGGGGAATTGGTAGTAGAAGTTAGCATCTCCACTGAACCATTTTCATTGTGAAATGAGGGACCCAGTGAAGGAAATACTATCAAAGCTGTTAAGTTTGCATGAAGAGTCAGACGCAAAGAGCTTCAGTGAAGAGTTTATTAAGTGACTACAGCTCGAATGGACCTGACTTGGCTGGGCTATGGCTGCTTTTTATAGCCAGCAGCCATAGTTGCCAGCTAATCAGAGTGCAGGGTTTTCCCACACTATTTAAACCAATCCTATTTGACATTTTACAAGAACAATTCAAACTAAACCAATGACATTCAAACCTACATACATAACACCTCTCCCCACTAGGTTCAGTCCATACCAAACCCCAACCTATCTAATGTATTCTTTTAAATAGGTGGGGCTCTTGCGTGTACGTTGAGACCTTCGTGGTTCAGAAGTTTTAACATTCTCACCCAGTGAGAGAGGAAATGTGTCTGCTGACATTTCCCCACGGGGACTTCCTGTGAAAGAAGACCCTGTTTGATTGTTAGAATCTGGTCTCTCCTCCCAACCCATCTCCAGCCCAATGTCAGCACCCAAGTCAGGTAGTGATGTACAATCTTCCACTTCTAAGGATGGATTTTGGCATTGTGACAGGTTTTGGAATGGTTTCTGTCGTAATGGCTTGTTACACATGGGATGGATTCTTGCTTGCTGATTATCCTCCTGCTCCTCCCCTTCCCCCCTAGAATTGACATCAGGTGAGGGAACTAGAGAGGAACAAGTGCGATGTTCCTGAGAGAACCTGGATCTAAGTTGATCAATGTGCCTGCTGCAGAGGACTCCATCCTCTGTTTGCACCCTGTAAGAACGAGGGCCTGTGATCTGAGTTATCTCAGCAGGAATCCACAAAGGTTCACCTATAAGATTCTTAGAATAAACAGAATCACACACACTGAATGTGCAAACTTTGGAAGTGGAATCTAGTGGAGCGTTGGGTGCGTAAGTGGGATGAAGGCGGTCAAGGGAAGACCTAAGTTTCCTACCCATCAACAACTCTGCTGGGGATAAGTTATTAGATGGGTTAGGAGTGATGTGCTGAACACTAAGAAGTTTTTCAACTTTCTCAGTGATGTCCCCAGGACCCAATTGCTGAAGCTTTTCCTTGGTAAAACATACCATGCGTTCAGCCCGGCTGTTAGCCAAAGGGTGCCCAGGGGCAGTAAGGGCATGTCTGATACCCTGTTGTGCTAAATAGGATTCAAAAAGGTTGGATGTAAATTGAGGGCCATTGTCAGAGACAAGAACATCAGGTAACCCATGGGTTACAAAAAGTTTTTTGAGCTGTTTGATGACAGCATCAGTTGTGGTGGATGCCATGGGGATTACCTCTAGCCATTTGGAATATGCATCTACTATAATAAGAAAGGTGTGCCCTCTGGTAGGGCCAGCAAAATCAATGTGAATCCTGGACCACGGGCCCCTAGGACATTCCCATTCCTGTGGGGGGGTGAGAGGTGGGGCAGGCCTGACTACCTGACAGTTGGGACAAGATGCAACCCAGTTTTCAACCATTTTGTCAATACCTGGCCACCATACATAACTCCTGGTCAATCCCTTCATCCTTACAATACCAAGATGACCCTCATGTAACATTTCCAAAACCTCTCTTTTCAGTTTTGCAGGAATAACCACCCTGTTACCCCACAAAATACATCCTCCTAATACAGATAATTCAGTTTGCCTGGACTTAAAAGGTTGGGCAAGGTAAGGTAGATCTTGAAGAGGCCAACCTTTCTTAATCCAGCCTATAACAGGAGCCAACACAGTGTCTTTGGCAGTCTCTCTGGCAATTTCAGCAGCATGAACTGGAAGCTTGGCAATAGTTTCTAGGAAAAAGGTGTGTGTTTCAGGTTCAAAGTCCTCCTTGTGGCAAGGAAGTGGGCAACGACTCAGTGCATCAGCATGTCCAATGTCCTTGCCAGGCTTGTGGATAAGTTTGTATGAAGTTTGTATAAGTTTGTTGGTAAGTTTGTATGCAGCAAGAAATTCACTCCACCTCAGCATTCTTGGTGACAGGATAGCAGGTGTAGGCTTGTCTCCTGCCACAATGCCTAAAAGAGGTTTGTGATCTGTAACAATGGTAAATATTCTCCCATACAGATATTCATGAAATTTCTTACAGCTGCAACAATTGCCAATGCCTCCTTGTCCAATTGGCTGTAATTCCGCTCTGCTTTCCTCAAATTGCGAGAGTAAAATGCAATAGGGGCTTCTCTCCCACTGGGAAGCCTGTGGCTCAACACCCCCCTCCACTCCAAAAGGGGATGCATCACAAGTCAGTACAACAGACAAATTCTCAGAGAACTGTATCAGTACAGCATCAGACATGATTAGTCTCTTAATACTGTTAAATGCTGATTGTTCTTTCCTCCCCCAGACCCAAACAGCTTTTTTATCAAGTAATCTGTGCAATGGTTCAGCAATGGTTGCCTTCTGAGGTAGGAACATGTGATAAAAGTTAATGAGTCCAAGGAAAGCTTGCAAATCTGTTTTGCATTTATGTCTAGGGGCTTCTTTGATTGCTTTAACCTTGGCATCTGTAGGGTGGAGCCATGCTTGTCAATTATGTAGCCCAGGAACTCAACCTTGTCAGTTTTAAGAGTGCATTTTTCTTCCTTGACTCTTAACCCCACTTTCCTGAATCTGGTAAGGACTTCTCTGAGTCTTTCTTGTAACTGAGTGTCATTTTCAGCAGAGATTAACACATCATCAAGTAAGCACTACCCCTGGCAGTCCTTGGAGCATTCTTTCCATAAGGCTTTGAAAGATGCCTGGTGCCACACTTACTCCAAATTGTAACCTTTTACATTTGAAAGCACCTCTATGAGTCACAATGGTTTGGGCCTCTGCAGTGGCATCATCAATTGTTAGTTGTTGATATGCCTGGGCCAGATCCAATTTGGCAAAAACTGTACCCCTGCCAAGTGAAGGTAACAGATGATGCACTGTTACTGGATATGCGCTCTGCTGCAGCACATGGTTCAGTGTCCCCTTATAGTCTCCACAGATTCTTACTGACTCATCAGTCTTGACTGGTGTGACTATGGGTGTCTCCCATCTGGAGTGGTCAGTGGGCTCTAAAACCCCTTGAGCTATTAATTTGTCTAATTGTGCATCAATTTTTTCCTTTAAAGCAAATGGGACCCTTCTGGGCTTTAAACGAATTGGGGGCACCTTGGGGTCTAGGTTGAAAGTGATAGGGGTCCCCATATACTTGCCCAATCCTTCGCTGAAGACCTCTGGAAACTCAGACTTCAAGGCCTCCTCCCATTCAGAGTTGCTCACGTGATTGATGCCAGTCACCTTAATGCCTAGTGGATTGAACCACTCAAGTCCCAGCAAGCTTGGGCGTTGAATTCCTTGTCCACGATGGTCAGGGGCAAACGCCTGGTGTGGCCTTTAAACTTCACGTTGAACTTTTCTCTTCTTGAAGAATGACCAATGGTGACTGTTTGATGAGTTTCATTCTTCCCATTTGCTTCTGAGTTGCGCCCCATTTTCTCACTGAAGTTGTTGGGCTTGAATTCTTTTCTTAGGAAATTTCTTCCTACTAGGTGGAGTTCTGGATGATTTGCAGACTCTTGCTAGGTGACCTCTTTTCTCACAACGTAGGCAGATGGTGTCTAAAAACTTGCATTCAGTGTGGGGGTGGCCCCCCCCACAGCCTCTGCAATAAAAGTCTTGCCTCTTTCTTCCAAGATCTTTCCTTTTCTTCTCCATTCTGAGTCTATAAATTCCTTCCTCCACCTCACTACAGTCTGAATCAGAATCTATTTGCTCGCAATGGGTTGTTGTGGACTTTTCCAGATCAGAATGGCTTGAGGCCTTGTTAATTTTCTTCATGGCTGCTGCTGAGGACTTGGTTGCTTCCGCTGAAACAGCTTCCTCTATGGCCTCCTTAAAGGTGATCTTAGGTTTCATTAGTAATTTGCTCTGTTAGACCTTATCTTTAAGGCCTAGAACAAACCGATCACGCATGACCTCTTCTAAGTTGGTAAACTCACAAGCACCCCAAATGTCCCTTAAACTTGCCATGAAGTCGTTAACATTTTCGCTTTCCCCTTGATCCCGACGATAAAATTCGTGTCTCTTAATGAGGCATGATACTTGTGGGGCGTAATGGGCTCTTAAAAGCTTTTCTAAATCAAGCCATTCTATTACCTTCATGTCTGCAGCTCCCGCCAATGCCTTCGCCATCTTGAAGACTGCGGACCGCAGTCGTGAGAAATACCGCCCTCTTCCGCTTCTCGGGGATGTCGGCGAGGTCGTTTCCTTCCAAATACATTTGGAAGCGATCCGCATACAATTCCCAGTCTTCTGCCACCAGATCGAACGGGGCTGGGGGGGTGTTCAGCGCAGCCATCTCGCTCTTCTGCTTGTCTTCCGCATCTTCTCTTCTTCAGGGGAATCCCATCCTCGTCGCCAGTGTTAAGTTTGCATGAAGAGTCAGACGCGAAGAGCTTCAGTGAAGAGTTTATTAAGTGACTACAGCTCAAATGGACCCGACTTGGCTGGGCTACGGCTGCTTTTTATAGCCAGCAGCCGTAGTTGCCAGCCAATCAGAGTGCAGGGTTTTCCCACACTATTTAAACCAATCCTATTTGACATTTTACAAGAACAATTCAAACTAAACCAATGACATTCAAACCTACATACATAACAAAAGCTATCAACACTTGGGCAATTCCAGCCATTAGGTGCATATCTGGAATAATGGACTGGATTTAAGTTGAACTAGAATCCCCAGATGGGAAGACAGCTAATTAATGAGTATGAATCATATTCTTCATCTATGCATTGATGGTGATAGACTCTACCTATAGTGCATTGATTCCCATGTTGCATCTGCATTACTTTTCTTACAAAAGTCAACTTACCTGTCATTTTTCTAAATTGATTGACATCAGTGGCACATTCTTTTAAAAGTTGTGCTTAAAAGGGAAGTATGAAGTATATATTAAAACTACCCATGTGCATAAGAACATTTTTATTAATCATGTACTTAGAAAACATAACAGCTATTTAAGAAGTGTGACACTGTAATACTGTTCTTAATGCTTCATAAATATTTTGGCACAATTATCTGGCATTTAAAAGGACATCGAATATTTGACTGGATCTCAATGAAGTCTAGTGTTAAGCATATTTGATACAACTTAACTTTTCACTCTTTGAATTCTTTCTCAGTCTGGAACTAAAGGCTTGTTGAAAGTGCTTTCATCACATTATTGCTGCGGTGCTGGGGCATAAAACATTAATTGTGCAATAACACTATAAATTATTTAAAAGTGAACCTTCCTTCCCCCCAAATTTGAGAAAAAAACCCTTTGAATGAATACTGAATGATGGCAGTGTATCCAAGACCAAGGGGGAGAGAGGAAGCTTAGGGATTGAATATCTCACCGACTAAAATTGACTTTGCCAGCATGAGTCTTAGGAACCATACTGGCCAAACTAAGCAAAATCAGCCTATTAACATTGAAAGAGACCTTCGAGTGGATCACAAAATAGCACCACATTCATTCTACCTCTCAAAAGATTATCACAGCAGTTGCTGTAACTATAGTGTGTTTTGGTGGTTGTGCTTGCTCTGCACTCGAACACACAGCAGGGTGTTCAAAGAACTCCTGGTCACCAAATTATACTGTATTCCCATCACCTCTATAACATTAGGCCAAATTCAATAAAGAACACCCTACAGACAAGAGAGTGGAGTAGCTGGAATGATGAGGAAAAAGATCTGAATGCATTATTGCTTCTTGTCACTTCAAGTTTCTTATCCCCCCTTTTTGGGGGGGGTGAGGGAGTAAAGGTCTGTAATGAAACTTCAGTTGAATTCCTGATATCCTGTGTTTGGAAATTCCAATAAGAATTTCCATGGCAGTATAGTATTTGTTTCTGAATTACTGAGGCATTCAGAGGAGCTTACATTATACTGCTGACTGTAGATGAAGTATGAAAAGACCTCGAGATAATTGGAAAGGAAAGGTATATTGTTGAGTATCTTACACAGTCCTACTTAGGGCAACCACTGGTCATTGAGGCATCTCCATCATATCCATGCTATCATCTGAAGTGACTTTGCTATCACTGCAAAAGATTTCCCTCCCTGCCTTCATGTCAGGAGTCCAGTCCCCCCAAGAATAGGTTTCCAAGCTTTTGCTTTATGAATGGAGTTGTGGCTCCTGGTGATGCCCACTCCAGAGGTGGTATTCAGCAGGTTCTGACCAGTTCTGGAGAACAGGTAGGCAAAATTTTGAGTAGTTCAGAGAACTGGCAAACACCACCTCTGACTGGCCCCACCTCCAATCTATTCTCTGCCTCCCGAGTCACAGCTGATTGTCTGGTCATAAAAAAACAAATAGAACCTTCACTGCATCCTTGTGGCTACAATCTCAACTTTTTTGTACGATGCCCTGCAGTTACCTTTGGGGAAATAGACTCATATTGTAGTGTTTATAACCACTTATGGCAGCCATTTTGTGACTAGGCAAGACCAATGACTTCCTCTCAATATTTTGAATGCACTGATTGGTCTCTGAAGATTGCCTACCCTGGATTATCCTTGTATTTCTTTTATGTGTCACATTACATTATGATTTTTAAAAATATGACCCAGAGTTTTAAATATTCAGCAGTGACAGAACCATTGAGGGCTATGTGAAAAGAAAATTAATTCTTGATATAATCTCTTTGTCCATGTGAATTTCATTAGTAAAATAGTTTTATTCTTATCTTTGGTAACCATCATAAGTTATTCAAAATCTGAAAATATTTTACATATTAAGGGCAAGAGGGAGAAGTGTAATTCTCATTAAAAAAACATTTTATTAAAGTCCAGTGTCTTCAGACAGTGGCATTCTGGGAAAAAGGATCATGAATTAATCCATCACATCAACTAGAACACCAACTTTGATAAATCTTACTTTATTAGGTTACACTCTGTTTTTTCAGACTGTATTATTTGGGCAGGACAGATCTACTGAAAATAAAATAAAGGTCTAATGATTAAGGCACTAGGTTAGAAAGCAGGAGACTATGAGTGCTACCGTAATTCTGCCTTAGCCATGAAAGCCAGTTGGGTGATCTGGACCAGTCACTCTCTCTCTCAAGCCCAACCTACCTCACATAGTTGTTGTTATGGGGAAAATAGGAGAGGAAGAACATGTGCTGGATATTGACTTAGGTGATGGAATAGAAGTGGAACTCATCAAATTTATAGATCACACTAAGCTGACAGGAATAGCCAACACCCCAGAAGATAAACTCAGAATCCAAAAAGATCTTGGCAGATTTGAACAACAGGTGTTATCCAACAACATGAAATTTAATGTAGAAAAATGCAAGTATTTACACTTAGGCAGGAAAACCAAAGTTACAAGTATAGATTAGGCAAAACCTGGCTCAAAAACAGTAACTGTGAGAGGGACCTTGGAGTCCTAGTGGACAATCACCTAACCATGACCCAGCAGTGTGCAGCCACTGCCAAAACAGCTAATACAATCCTTGGTTGTATAAACAGAGGCAAAGAATCAAATTCACATGAAGTGTTAGTACTGCTTTATAAATCCTTCATAAGACCACACCTGGAATACTGCATCCAGTTTTGGTTACCACATTACAAAAAAAGACATTGAGACTTTGGAAAAAGTGAAGAGAAAAGAGAAGAGCAACTAATATGATTAAAGGCCTGAAGACTAAAACGTAGGAAGAATAGTTGCAGGAATTGGATATGGCTAGTCTAGACAAAAGAAGGACTGGGGTGGGGACACACACGATAGCAGTATTCCAATATTACAGGGGCTGCCACACGGAGGAGGTCAATTTATTTTCCAAAGCACCAGAGGGCAGGACAAGAAACAATGGATGGAAACTAATCAAGGAGAGAAGCAACCTAGAATTAAGGAGAAACTTCCTAACAGTGAGAACAATTAACCAGTGGAACAGCTTGCCTTCCTAAGTTATGGGTACTTCATCACTGGAGATTTTTAAGAGTCTGGAAAGCCACCTGTCTGAAACAGTATAGGGTCTTCTGCTAGGGGTTGAACTAGAAGACCTACAAGATCCCTTCCAGCTCTATTCTGATTGATATCTCCATTACATTAAGTTATTTGTGACAATAATAAAGGTGGGATATAAATAAGTAAACAAATAAATAGATACAGATGTCCTTACTTTCTTAATCCTTTGTAGACCACTTCATTAGATCATGTCCCATAGTGGCACTTGGCACTGTTTTGCACGGAGAATGATTTTATCAGGCAAGAATGCCAGCAAAATGAATTCCTTCAAACAGAATGGTAAGGACTGTTTTATTTAGGACTAAAGATCTAAGTCCTTTTCCAGTTCTGGATAAATATGCTCTGTGAGCAGCTTCCTTTGATCTGATCTGAGGCCAATGTGGTTGATTTACTTGCAGTCACTGCTAGCTCAGGGCCATTGCTCATTCCAAGCCTTGAAAAGAACTGTGGTATAACGTGCTAATTGTTGAAAGAGTAAACGAAACTGCAGTGCTCAAGTTAAATGGGAATTAAGGTAATAAGTGGGATATCAAAGTAATTTAATTATGACAGTACGTTATTAAACTGTACTAAATCACAAATGAATTATTCTTTTAAAGAAAATCCAGAGATTCATTAGCTGGATGACATTGTTGTTTCCAACTCTCCTGAAACTCCTTCATCTTTTGTGTTATTGCATATCCCTTTAATGAAAACTGTTAAGTTTGCATGAAGAGACAGACGCGGAGTGCTTCAAGCTCTTTTGTTTATTAGTGACTACAGCTCAGAACGGACCCAACTGGCTTTGCTGCGGCTGCTACATATAGCCGGCAGCCACAGCTGACAGCCAATCAGAGTGCAGGGTTTTCCCGCACTTTCTAAACCAATCATTTCCAACACTTTACAAGAACAATTCAAACTTAACCAATGATTTCAAACCTGCATACATAACACCCCTCCCCACTAGGTTCAGTCCATACTCAAACCCCAATCTATCTAATGCATTCTTTTAAATAGGTGGGGCTCTTACGTGTATGTTGAGACCTACGTGGTTCAGATGTTTTAAGGTTCTCACCTTGTGAGAGAGGAAATGTGTCTGCTGACATTTCCTTACTTGGACTTCTAGTAATGGTAGAACCTGTTTGGTTACTACAACCTGGTCTCTCCTCCCAATCCATCTCCAACCCAATGTCAGCACCTAAGTCAGGTAGTGATGTGCATTCTTCCATTTGTGAAAATGGTTGTTGGTACTGTGACAGGTTTTGGGATGGTTCCTGTCATGTTAGCGCGTTACACATGGGGTTGATTCTTGCTTGCTGATTACTCTCATAAACCTCCCCTCCACCCCTAGAAGAGGCAATAGGTATGGGAACAAGAGAGGAGCAAGGGCAATGCTCCTGAGATAATCTGGATCTTAACTGATCAATGTGCCTGCTCCAGAGGACACCATCCTCTGTTTGTACCCTGTAAAACCTGGGGCCTGTGATTTGGGTTATCTCAGCAGGAATCCATAATGATTCACCCACAAGGTTCTTAGCATAAATAGAGTCACCCACAGTGAAAGTGCGAATTTTGCTAGTGGAATCTATTGGTGCGTTGGGTGCGTAAGTGGGATGAAGGCGGTCAAGGGGAGACCTGAGTTTCCTACCCATCAACAACTCTGCTGGGGATAAGTTAGTTGATGGGTTAGGAGTGATATGCTGGACACTGAGAAGTTTTTCAACTTTCTCAGTGATGTCCCCTGGACCCAATTGCTGAAGTTTTTCCTTGGTAAATCGTACCATACGTTCAGCCTGGCCGTTAGCCAAAGGATGCCCAGGGGCTGTCAGGGCATGTCTGATAGCCTGCTGTGCTAGATATGATTCAAAAAGGTTGGATGTAAATTGAGGGCCATTGTCAGAAACAAGCACATCAGGTAACCCGTGAATTACAAAAAGCTTTTTAAGCTGTTTGATGACAGCTTCAGTTGTGGTGGATGCCATAGGGATAACCTCTAGCCATTTGGAATATGCATCTACTATAATAAAGAAGGTGTGCCCTCTGGTAGGGCCAGCAAAATCAATGTGAATCCTGGACCATGGGCCCCTAGGACATTCCCATTCCTGTGGGGGGGTGAGAGGTGGGGCAGGCCTGACTACCTGACAGTTGGGACAAGATGCAACCCAGTTTTCAACCATTTTGTCAATACCTGGCCACCATACATAACTCCTGGTCAATCCCTTCATCCTTACAATACCAGGATGACCCTCATGTAACATTTCCAAAACCTCTCTTTTCAGTTTTGCAGGAATAACCACCCTGTTACCCCACAAAATACATCCTCCTAATACAGATAATTCAGTTTGCCTGGACTTAAAAGGTTGGGCAAGGTGAGGTAGACCTTGAAGAGGCCAACCTTTCTTAATCCAGCCTATAACAGGAGCCAATAAAATGTCTTTGGCAGTCTCTCTGGCAATTTCAGCAGCATGTACTGGAAGCTTGGCAACAGTTTCTAGAAAAAAGGTGTGAGTCTCAGGAACAGGGTCCTCAATGTGTGAAGGAAGTGGGCAGCGACTCAAAGCATCTGCATGCCCAATGTCTTTACCAGGTCTGTGGATGAGTTTGTATGAATAAGCAGCAAGAAATTTGTCCATCTCAGCATTCTTGGTGACAGGACTGGTTTGTCCCCTGCCCAATGAGAATGTAATAAATGATGCACCACTGGAACTGGATTGGCTCTGTTGTAGCGCATGGTTCAATGTCCCCTTGTAGTCTCCACAGATTCTTACAGACCCATCAGCCTTGACTGGTGTGACTATGGGTGTCTCCCACCTGGAGTGGTCAGTGGGCTCTAAAACCCCTTGGGCTATTAGTTTATCTAATTGTGCATGCATTTTTTCCTTTAATGCAAATGGAACCCTTCTGGGTTTTAAACGGATTGGTTGTACCTTGGGATCTATGTTAAAGGATATGGGGGTCCCCAAGTACTTGCCTAATCCGTCTCTGAAGACCTCTGGAAATTCAGACTTCAAGGCCTCTTCCCACTCAGTGTTGCTCACGTGATTGATGCCAGTCACCTCGATGCCCAGCGGGTTGAACCATTCAAGGCCCAGCAGACTTGGGCGGTCCTTGTCCACAATGGTCAGTGGTAGGCGCTTGGTGTGGCCCTTGAATTTCACGTTGAATTCTCTTGTTCCAACTACTGGAATCTTATTCCCTTGGTAGTCTTTAAGAGTCAATGCTTGCTTCTTGAAGTGATTCTTTTGGATGTTAGGAAGTAGTCTGTGAATAGTGTCCCATGACACCATAGAAAGGTATGAGCCTGAGTCCACTTCCATTTGGCAAGGCCTTCCTTCAATAAGTACCTTGACATGCACCTTTCTGCTCTTTAATGGGGAAGAATGACCAATAGTTACTGTTTGATGAGTTTCATTTTTCCCATTTGCTTCTGTGCTGCCCGCTTCTCACTGAGGTTGTTAGGCTTGAATTCTTTGTCTTTGCTTGCAGCAAACTTCCTTCTGTTGGGTGGAGTTCTGGATGATTTGCAGACTCTTGCTAGGTGTCCTCTTTTATCACAACGGAGGCAAATGGTGTCTAAAAACTTGCATTCAGTGCGGGGATGGCTTTGCCCACAACCTCTGCAGTAGAAATATTGCCTCTTTCTTCCAAGGTCTTTCTTTTTCCACTCCATTCTGAGTCTGTAAATTCCTTCCTCCCCCTTACTACAGTCTGACTCAGAATCTATTTGCTCACAATGAGTTGTTGTGGACTTTTCCACATCAGGATGGCTTGTGGCCTTGTTAATCTTTTTCATGGCTGCTGCTGAGGACTTGGTAGCTTCTGCTGAAGAGGCTTCTTCTATTGCTTCTTTCAGCGTGATCTTAGGTTTCATTAATAATTTGCTCTGCAGCACCTTGTCTTTAAAGCCTAAAACAAAACGATCGCGCATGGCCTCCTCTAAACTGTTGAATTCGCATGCACCCCCAATGTCTCTTAAACTTGCCATGAAGTCGTTTATGCTTTTGTTTTCCCCCTGATCGCAACAGTAAAACTCGTGTCTCTTAATGAGGCACAATAGTTGTGGCGCGTAATGGGCTCTTAACAGCCTTTCCAGATCAGGCCAAGCCATTACCTTCACATCTGCTGCTCCCGCGAGGGCCTTCGCCATCTTGAAAACTGCCAGACCGCAGTACGTAAGGAAGACCGCCCTCTTCCGCTGCTCGGAAATGGCGGCAAGATCGTTTCCCTCCAAATACATTTGGAAACGATCTGCATACGACTCCCAGTCTTCTGCCGTCGGATCGAACGGGCTGGGGGTGTTCAGCGCAGCCATCTCGCTCTTCTTCTGTTCCGCATTGCCTTCTCTTCAGGGGAATCCCACCTTCGTCGCCAGTGTTAAGTTTGCATGAAGAGACAGACGCGGAGTGCTTCAAGCTCTTTTGTTTATTAGTGACTACAGCTCAGAACGGACCCAACTGGGTTTGCTGTGGCTGCTACTTATAGCCAGCAGCCGCAGCTGACAGCCAATCAGAGTGCAGGGTTTTCCCGCATTTTCTAAACCAATCATTTCCAACACTTTACAAGAACAATTCAAACTTAACCAATGATTTCAAACCTGCATACATAACAAAAACCACATCAGTTGCACTTGAAACATTGCATTTAAAGAAGCATCCACATTAATTATACAGCTCTGCTTTGTAGCAGAGAGAGGCAATAATTCTTTGACTTAAGGAAAAGACAAGCAGACATTGTGCTTTTCAGAATGCTTTCATTCCCACAAAAAAACAAAACAAAACAAAATCTTGTCAGTCCTGAACCTCAGGAAATGGTTTGATGATAGATTTTTTTAAATTTAAAAATACACACACATGCATCCAAAAGAAAGAATGTTTTTTTTAACTTTCATTTCACTTGTGTGAGTTTAGTTCTTAGGATTATCGTCTGTTACAGAAAAGGGTACAAATTGGAAGCATCTGATTTTGCATATGGCAGGCACACAAGTATGAAGACAAACTCTGGAGCTGAATTTACTGAGTAACAATATGCAGTGAAAAGAATCTCATCGTCTCTTTGGCTCTTGATTTCAAACCAGTTATTTACAGCTGAACCATTCAGTGTCGCTTACTTATATTGTGCTTCCAACAAGTAAAACCACTTGGTCTGATCCAAGTGGGGGTGATTGAAAGGTCTGTCTGGTAACGTAAGAGGTTGCTGGAGTGCCCTTTAGATCCCACTTGGAAGTTCAACTGTTACTCCTTCCTTCTTTGCAGGTTTTCAGTAATATTTGGCTTATGTCCTAAGGCAGCAGTCTCCAACCTTGGCAACTTTAAGCCTGGAAGACTTCAACTCCCAGAATTCTGGGAGTTGAAGTTCTCCAGGCTTAAAGTTGCCAAGGTTGGAGGTCCCTGTCTTAGGGTACAGGTATTTATCTCAGCAAGTGGGAACAACCAAAGTGCCTACGCTCTCTGCTTGAAAGGTGCAGTAAATACTCACTCACTTAGTGGAACCAGTTTACCACACTCTTTTGATTCATGTAACTTGCAGCTGCAAATCAAAAGCAGCATGGATTAAACAGAGAAAAGGCCAGACGGGGCCATGAAAATCCAGTGGTTAGAGCTGTTAATGGCATAACTTTGGATTTTTCATTGCTGGATTGATCACTCCAATTAATCTTATTTCCTTGCATCTTTACTCGAAAAGCAAAGAGATGAATGTCAACAATTTTTTCCCCAATGAATCCCAGATGAAAAGCCTCTTTGTAGAAACTTCTACTGGCTGGCGTGCATTGCATTCACCCTTGGTCCTTATACAGCACTAATAACTGGTGCACAACTATTGAAGAGTTGAATTATGCTTTCTTCTCCATTCATAAAACAGCCTTTTCCACAGTGCCTTGGTTTTAAGGATTCTCAACCCCTCTTAATTGTTACCATTTTGTAAGAACTTCTAGCTTACTGATCATAAATACCAGGATATAAAAAGTTGATTCGGACACACCCAAAATCTTGTCTTCCACCAGTGAGAATAGCTTACAGTTCTTTGAAGAACACACATTTTTGATAGATTGCTTGACTTTATTATTGAAGTATAATGGCATCTTTTGTGACATGGAAATTGCTTTTTTTCTTTTCTTTTGAGAACTCTAAAAATCAATGCCCCCTTCATAGCACTAGAACATTTTTCAGGATCTGGACCAAGACTGTAAAAAAAATCCTTTTGATTCAAGGCCTGTGGAACATTAGTCCTGCATTTTTCCCCCCTACTAGCTCTCAGTCAATCTGACGGAAGGGAATTTGCTTTTGAAATGCCTTTCAAAGAAGAGAGTTTCAGTGAAGTTTTCATGTGTGGAATGGAAGGCGTCCCCTGCTTTGTTTATGTGATGGGGGGGACGCTTCTCTCAAGGGACGCTTCTCTCAAGGGACTTTTTTTCAGATTGAGAACTGCAGGTGGCTAGACAAACTTCAGAATGGTGGAATGATGTATAACAGAAAACATTGCTACCACCAGAGGAGCCATCTTTAATAAGGCAGCAAACTAAACTGTATATTATTGATTTGTGGGATGAGATCCAAAAGAAAAGAAAACACACAGAGAAACAATGCACAGGAAGAAGCAAGTTACCAAAGAAGAGAGCTCTAAGATTCATGTCTGCCAACAAAACAGAGCTAAAAGATGATTCCAATGAAGAGGCATAGGAGAAATGTTCATAAACCTGGGAAAACACAAGGCTAATGGAGATACAAGAAAACTCTAATGGGAAATCTAACAGGGATTCTAAGAAATAATCTTGGTCAGGGTGTGATGAGCAGCTCAATAGTCATAGGAGGATCTCTTGTTGAGACAGGTGGATAAAAGGATGGTAAGCATGATGGACTACCTTTAAAAAAAAATCCATTTAATTTGTCTCATAAGTACGGTAGATGCAAATTGGTTAAAGCACCACTTAGAAACCAGGAAATTGTGTTCTAATTCTGCCTTAGGCATGAAAACCAGCTGGGTGACTTTGGGCCAGACATTCTCTCTCAGCCCAAACTTACCTGACTTTGTTAACCACGGACCTGGCATTCAAATAGACCAACCTGAGTCCAGGGGCTTGGTCCTCCAAGCCCCCAGGAATGCGAGAATAAGCCAATGGGTCAGAGATAGCGGGGGTGTGCCCCCAGAGACCGATACAGCCCACTGTCCCTACCTCTGCTGCCTTTTCCCATCACCATGGGGATCGCTCCCCCCACCCTATCCCCCAATACCCCAGAGAACCCCAACCCCACCCCCCCTCCCACCGTGATCCATTTCTAACCTAGACTGATGAAATCCCAGTGGACCCCCCTCCGATTCCAGCTGGGCCTGATCACCCACCCCCTTCCCTAACCCTCTTAAAAATGATCTAAAAATGTAATTAACGAGGCCTTGGAACCCCTCTTACTACACCTCCCCAGTCCCCAACCCATACTCGCGCCATGCCACCTCTCGGGATTTCAAAATCCATCATCAAGGTAGGCCAGAGAAAGTCCAGCAGGCCATGTCCAGGATAGACGTGTATTCCTTAAGGCCCGTAATTCCACAGCCAGATAAATCCGCATACAACACCATATGTCCTCCTAACAAGGGAAAAGTGGTCCATAGATGGAAAAATGTCCAGATGGTAATAGTTCAGTCCCACCATGGTCCCAACCAACTGGGTAGCCCAAACCCCAGGAGCCCTCTCACTACAGCCCAGGAGGCTGATGATAAAGCCTTCAGGACTAACCACTGCACTCCCACCGCCCGTGGAACTCCAATGGTTGTTAAGACAGATGTTATTAAGGCAGATGTCCTCACCAATCAGCAGGAACAGTGCACCCAATACCATTGTCCTCTCACCACAACAGGTGAGTGCACTAAAAAAGTTCCTTGCCACGAATCCAGCTGAGACTGAAAAGAAAGGGAGGGGGAATGGCCCCCGACAATCATTGGGCAATCAGGACCCCGGGTGGCAGGGGGGCAAAGCCACCCGGCTATCCATGGCCTGAGTAAGAGTGGACCTAGGCCTTCAGGCCAACTGGCGTCCCTTCCAACAGTGCCAAAACATCCAGGCCTGGAAAGCAGCGTGGAAATCGAGCAGCCTAATCAAAGAGGATGCGAGAAGGATGGAAAAGGCAGTCAGATGCCAGCACCAAGCAATCCGGCTGCAGCAATTCACAGCGGTGGCCACTCCAGAGCCAGTAGCTCACCTCCAAACCTCCGAGCCCAGTTCCAGCCGCTGCTAGGTCTGTAGTCCAACACCACTGCCGCTGTTGCCACCATTGCCATTGCTGTCGCCCAACACAGAGCCGAAGCTGCCGAAGCTGAAGCCGCAGCTGCCGAAGCTGAAGCTGAAGCTGAAACCGCAGCTGCTGAGGCCGAAGCCACCAGAATTGAAGCCGCCACCCCCGCCACCGCCTCAACAAGCTCAGAGGCCCTCGCCGAGATCACCACCAACAATCCTGCGACTCCCCCGACGGGGCTTGGTCCCATTGGCATTGACTGAATCCCCAAACCTTCCACCACCAAAAATTCCAAGTCAGGGAGATGGAAACACCCCCCCCCACAACCTCCCTCAGGACAAAAGACCGGGATTCCCTATTGCAGAGCTCTAGGCGCGGCCAGCCATCTTGCTGGGCATGCGCAAAGAATTAGCTTTGCTTGTGATATAGCAGAGCCAACCGTTAAGGAACACTAAACAGCTTTTTCTTCTGTTTCAGCTTTCTACACTTTTAAATAATTTGCATTGGATGAGCAAGATACTTTTTTTTGTTTGTGTGTGAATTTTCCTTCAGCAAATAGCTGGCTAGAAATTCAAGCTTTCAGTCATCTGTCTTCCATTAAGTACTTTAATATTGTGGGAAATTAACTTTTAAATCAATACTAATACTAGGAATGAAAGAAGAAGGATCTCTCTGTAGCAAAGCAGAAGATGTCAGTATCATCAATTTGTCATCATCTTCTTCAGCCCCTTCCATTTGGTTTCGATTTAGCCCTCGACCGCAGAAACCAAAAGCTGCATCCTTGCACAGGAGCTGTTTCAAATTATGCACAGCAAGTTTTAAGCACATTAGCAGCAAGAACAAGCTGTCCTCATACTAACCGGTCCTGCTTTGTTCTTGATTGTGGAAAATCTCACTTTAACTGCCATCTAATTTGCTGCAGAGTGCTACCACACCAGCAGCTGCCATGGCAAGTGATGAAGTATATTCACAAAACTATCTTTCAACACATTGTGACTATTCCAAATACAACAACAACCAATGGGGAGATTTGGGCTACAAATATTTTGCTGGAGCTCTGAAGTGTATTGTAGCCAATATACTCCTGTAAAACAAAAGGTTGTTTTTAAACAGTCCCAAAGTGCTTTTTCAAGAGGCAACTGGACTTTCTTGTTTTTTCTTTGAAGACATTTCACTTCTCATCCTAGAAACTTCTTCAGCTCTGACTGGATGGTGGGAATGGAAGGATTTATATTCCTTGCAGACAGCTGGTCATTTGTATTCTTTTAGAGAGTTGTTGAGGACACTTGGAGGTTTATCTGGGTCCTCAGGGTTACCTGAGTGGTGCAAATTGGTTTGGAGCTTTCTTAGAACTGCTGAAAGGACTGTGGTGTAGACTGGAGATAGATGATGTTGTATCCCTCCGTGTTGAGAGAGGGCTGTGTCAATTTTGAGGTAGATGGCCTCTTTCAAACCAGTGATCCTTTCTCTCCAAAATGTGGAGTTTGCTATCTTCAAAAGAGTGGCATTTGACTTCTAAATGCAGACGGACTGCTGAATCTTGTCCTGATGGGTTTGTTCTCCTGTGTTGTGCCATGCATTTATGAAGTGGTTGTTTTCATGATTGAGAATCTCCATAGACATATTTATATAGTGTAAATAGACAGCTATGCAAGGTGCCATGGCCTGAATCTGAAAAGGATGCTTTCACAACTGTAGCCAGGACCAATCAGAGGGAGAATGGAATAGGAGAACCACTTGCCTGAAGCTGGAAGGCAGCTGATCTCCCTCTTTTTAGACAGGGGTGCTTCAGAAAGGGTCTTCTTTAGCACTATATCAATCTTCTGCAACTGAGTGCTATTCAAAGATATTGGAATCATGGTAGCTGTGAGTTCTTGGAACTATAGTCTCTTCACAATTAAGAAAAGAGCAGTTCAGAGATGCTTCCTGTATACAGCAACCTAAATTACGCTTTGTCATCAGAGGACTCACATGGAACTGCAAAAGGGAAACTACAAAACAATAGAAATCTACTTTGTCCCAGAAGGTAGGCAGGAATTAGCTCTTCAGATCCACAAGTTGCCACTTGAAAATCTAAAAAAAGAGATATGCCCGCAAACAGAGTTGCCAAGAGAACACCAATCTATTGATTTATTCAAACTGGATTGTGATTCCTCTGAGGTAACAGTTTTACCCCATAAAAAAACAGGTTTTAAAGGCCACTGTTATAATTTCTATTCTGAACTAATTGATGGTCAATTGTGTGTAGGTGTATCTTCCATACAAATTATTATGTATCCACCATTGTATATATGACTGTATTTAAATATTTTTTTAAATATTTTTAAATATTTATTGTATATGTTTTTAGCTGTGAGCTGCCCCGAGTCTTCGGAGATGGGGCGGCATACAAGTTCAAGTATAAATAAATAAATAAATGTACAAATGTATGTGAGAAAATATGTCATTTCCCCAGAACAAGAAGCAAAGCAAGATCAATTTAATTCTTTAGTTGGAAGTTGACTGGACATAGTAAATAGCAGACTGCAATTTCATATCTGTATTTCTGAATCTAATATAGGAGATTTTAGCTGAGGGATTCAATGATTTAGAGATTTTAAAAAAATACTCCAGAGCTTGAGAATATAAACCAACCTTCTTTGTAGCCTGCACTCCTTAGATCAGATTGCACTTCAGAGCCCTATTTTTTAAACTGATTAAGGCAAATTATCTAAAGTTTCCCTTTAAATCCTACTGTTAACCCACTAGCAACTATTAACCCTAAATCATGTATTTTCTTTGTTGGACTGGAATCTACACATACACTTTGGAGAAGAATTTTCTTTAGTCTCAAGCATGTTGTTCTTCCTCAAACATTTGCTGGAGCTTTCTATATATCTTACATTTTTTTTAAAAAAAGTAGATTAATTATCATATTAATGGAACTACCAAACTGCTTAGGTAAGCCATTTATGGCTCGTATGTTTGTTGTTGGCAGAACATATAATCAAGACAGAATCTACATCTGGCTCTCAACCAAAAGGAAGAGTATAATCCACTTCTCCATTTTATGACTATAAAACGCCCAAGGCTCTTTATCTAATCGAATGTGATACATAAGTTTACAATCCATTCTTCAGACTGTGCATACAGATGGAGTCTGGAGTACAGCCAACACTGTAATATCTTGTTTGGTGCTTTTACTTATGGAGTCTTGTCTTATACTCTTGAGAAATGGATGCATCCTTCTTCCGCAATGTATTGGAGACAGACTTATCCCATTCTTCTTTCTTAGTTTGGTGAATTAAATAATTATATCTGTTATTATCATAAACATGTAAATTCTATGCCAAAACCAATGTTTGGTATTCATCACCTTGCCGTTGTTTTCATGATGATTGCTCAACCTACTGATCATGTAATATTAAAGTGGTGAAACTCTATGCCCTCAGAAAAAGCAAAACATTTTGAAATGGAAGAAACTTCATGACATGTTACAATGCCACTTTACGTTCAGCTCTACAGGAAACTCCATAGCTGTTCCTCACCTCATTTAACATTCATCTCACTGGAGTCAGAAAATTAAAACACCTCTGCCTACCTAGTGGATGAGTCAAGTCCATTGGAATTGAAGGAAAAATATTTATTTGCATCTTCCTTTCACACTAACTCTTGTTATCCTTGCCGTTGAGGATTTGGAATGAGATGCAGATGAAGGGAATTAAATCAATAAGGAAAGAACCAGGAACTTCATGCTAAGCATTTCCATGTCTGAGTTGAAGTTGATCCAAACTAGTCAAAACAAATTGCATTGTTGGAGTGTGACATGTACAGCCAGGTTCCAAACTCCAACTGCAGGATTGTTCTTGTAGGGAAAATGGGAGGAAGGTGTTGGATATGTTTGCCACCTTGAATTATCTGTGAAAAGGTGGGATATAAATAAATTTATTTATTTATTTATTTTTGGGACTTGTATGCCGCCCCGTCTCCAAAGACTCGGGGCGGCTCACAGCTAAAAACAACAACAATAAATAATTAAAAAAGATTAAACCAAATTTACAAGCCCAAAAGACGAATTTACAATACTTAAAAATATAAAAAAACCATCCCCCCAAGAAGGATGAATAGATAAATACATATATTTCATAAAGATCTGTAAGCTATTGACAAGCTATTCTAGAAACTAGATTACTATTAGGAATTGTATATGATATATCATAATGGTCTTGCGTTCAAAGAGGAAAGAAAAAATACATTCTTCAAAAACAATTTTTGCATATATTATTTGGATCCTGTCCATGATAAATGGTGCCATCAATTATCTGCCTCAAATTACTTAGAGTACAAGACTGACTGATTTATTCATACATGTGATTCATAATTTAATCAACTTTCCTCTAATTATAATACATTTTGAAGTATATCTCAAGGATGTAGTATCATCAACTACTGTATGAATTTCTGTTTTCCATATTTTGATGTCAAAATTTCAGATTGTTTATTAATTATAAATTTGAATTCTGATTAATTCTCTTATTTAATTGCCCTTGCCAAATGTAGATACTTGATTTACAATTCATTTAGTTCCTTATTTAGTTAGAAGGAATATCATTAGCTGTATCATGAATTTCCATTTAATTTGTATACATTTGAAGTTGTTGTCAAATTAGATTATGATTTTGTTTCCTGACACTGCTTAGGAAAGGGGAATCTTCATCTTTTGTGGGGAGGCATTATCCTGGCCTTATCTGTGCTTATGAATTTGTTGGTTCCTCTTCTCCATGATCCAGAAATAGCTTCACCTTTTCTTGCTGAGGATTATTCTAAAAAAAAAAACCCATGAAAATCCCATAGGTCCAGATTGTGAAAAACATGGCCAACTAAAACTCTTGAAGATCCAGTAAAATGGGTCGAATCTAGCACCTGGCCTGTTTTATTGGTGGTTCTTTAAGGTACAAATGGGGTGAAATTTCCTCTGATGAGAACACTGAAATACTTTGAAAACTGGCATCCTGGCCTTACACTTTTTTGTATGGGGGCTTCAACCTGCCCTGCCAATCCCAGTAGAAGCTCTTGAACCATTGGAAGTAGTTTGTTCCCAATGTACACTGAGGCTGTTAACACTTAGGACTATTTATAACAGGGTCCCAAACCCCTGGTCCACAGTCTGTTGGGAACCATGCAGTACAAATGGCAGGCAAATACACCAAGCTCCACTTGAGTGCATGAAACCATTCCCCCCCTCCCCTCTCGGTCCATGGAACTGGAAAAGCAGGAGACCATTTAATGCAAGGTAAAGTAGCCAGAGATCAGTTTGCTAGAAGGTTGGAGCCCTCCATTTTTCCTTAGAGTGATCCCTATGATTTTCACTGGGCAAGGCCAAATGCCAGCTTCTCTGTTCTTTTGTGTGGCATAAAGTCCTGCTAGATGCCTGCTGGTAGAGAGCTGGTAATAGGAAATGCTCTACCCCAGGGCTGTCAAACTTGTGGCCTGCTGCCTGGATGTGTCACACTCTGACCATGCCTATGCCCGGTCTAGCGAAGGGAAAAATGTCACGATACATCATGTGACAATGCCATGACAACACAAGTTTGACACCCCTGCTCTACCCTGTCCTGATAACAATTTTTTTTTCATTGCTCTGTTTCCATTATAAATGGAGCTGGCAAAAGAGGAATATAGTGTTTTTTCTATCTTCTACCTTGTGAATTAAACACAACCACAACAAACCAAACAAAACCACAAGTGACATGTATAAAAACCATTATAGTTGTTCTTAATGAGAGGGAATGATAAATCTGGGGCCCAAAACCAATGGTGATACTGGGAATATTTGCATCTGAAAGCAGGTGCAATCCAATAATCAGGTTAGCTGCAAAACAAAGTTCTGTCAATTGTGCAGCTGCTAGAACCCATCTTCTATTCTAGCAGCTAAATAAAATATCTCAGTTTTATTTCACGAGAATAGCTGTAGTGATTTGGAACCCAAATAAGATATTAGAAAAGGCAGAATCATGCAGATTGTGATTGTTGTTTAAATATTGATTGTGTGGTTTTTTTAACTTCTTCATTTGGTCTTGAATGAAAGCTGTGGATTTGTCTCTTTGTGACATGCTTACATATATACCACAGACATACATACATTCATCCATTCAAACAAAAAACAAATAGTCTGACCATTAGGCAGTAAACAATGATAGCTAGACAAATTGTACATTATATAACTTTCCCTTTGCATTCTAAGATATGATGAGAAACGAAGAGGAAATTGCATAACAGAATAACAAAGTTGGAAGGGACCATGGAGGCCTGTTAGTCCAACCCCCTTCTCAAGCAGGAAATCCTATAGCATTTCAGACAAATGGTTGTCCAATCTCTTCTTGAAAACCTTCAGTGATGGAGCACCCATAATGTCTGAAGGCAAGCTGTTCATCAGGAAATTTCTCCTTAGTTCTAAGTTAGTTTTCTCCTTGATTAGTTTCCATTGCTTCTTGTCCTGTTTTCTGGTGCTTTGGGGAATGGGCTGACCCCCTCTTCTTTTGGGCAGCCCCTTAGATATTGGAATACTGCCATCTTGTCACCCCCTAGTCCTTTTTTCAATAAACTAGACATATCCAATTCCTGCAACTGTTATTCGTATGTTTTAGCCTCCCGTCCCCTAATTAATTCTCTTTGTTGTTCTTCTCTTCACTCTTTCTAAAGTCTCAAAATCTTTTTTTTTAAAATTGAAAACACTGACTTCACAGTAGTGATCAGAACATCAGGAACTAGTCTGCTTGGAATGGAGAATAGGTATAAGTCTTTTGCTGTAGATGCCTTGAGCTAGTTCTATATAATATCCAAGGAAAATAAAGGGAAAAAAAGGAGCATCGGGAAAACTATTAAAAAATTTTTTTAATTACATTTATATGCCGCCCTTCTCCGAAGACTCAGGGCGGCTTACAATTTTTGGGATACAACCCAATGCGCTCAGCAATAGCTTTCATTCCATTGTATATGCCTGCTTATTTCTAAGCGGCATTTTTACAAAGTCAGCTTATTGCCCCCAACAATCTTGGGTCCTCAATTTACCTACCCCGAGAGGATGGAAGGCTGAGTCAACCTTGAGCCTGGTGGGATTCGAGCCTACAGTAATTGTGGGCAGCTGGAACTTAAATGCAAGCATTTAACAGCCTGAGCCACCAAGGCCCTTTTTTTTGCTGGTTTCTCTAAAACAAGAACGTTGAGCTTCGAGGGTAGGGTTGGTTTTTTGGGCATTTCCACAACCTGGCAGAAAAACAGGGGCATCTGCCTCAAGCCTCACTCTGCGGGGATGATAGTTATTGGTAAACCACAGTCCATTGGAAAACAGCTACACATTGACTTAGGGGTAAAATCTGTTGAATTCAGTTGGTTTTATTTCAATCTTCAAAGGGCCTGTGCAATGTGTTAATTTTAAAGAGGAAAAGGTACATTGAAGTGCAGGACATACTCACAATAGCATCTCTGCAACTCCTTAAAACATCTGCCTCTTTTCCCAGGATCCTATGGCTTTCTTCTGGAGCAAGAGCCTGGGGGGGGGGAATGTTTGATTTAGTGAGTCATTGCCAGGGACTGAATGTGCCCCTGCACCCTCCACAGCCTCCTTATCTCTTGAATTCAAAACATTGCACAGACTTAATCTTCAATTAACAAAAGAAAAGAGGTTTGTTTTCACAATGGCTGTATGACTTATGGAATGAGATGTCTAGGGGAAGATTACAGCGGAAAGGAAAATTCAGTGCCTGTAGAATAAATGCAGATATGGATGATGTTTTAAATCCTCAACCATTTGTAGTTCTGTTGCTGACACCGATCATTTTAAGTAGGAGGGTAGCTCAAATCTGAGCAAAGAATTACTATGTGGCTTAAATGGAAGGCTGATTTCTAGGAATTTGTCAGCCAGCATTTCTAATTTAGAACAGCATAACTTTGACCTATTAATTTTAAATGAATGAGCTATAAAGAGATAATCACAAGGGAACTTATCATGGTCTGATTGCCTTATAATTACTCAGGGAAAAAAGTCATGCTATATATTTTCTATCAATCAGTTCACTGCAACTATATTGTCTGGAATAACTGTTAAAACGATGAAGCAACAGACTGGCTGTGGGCATCTTCCCTTCCATGCTGAAATGTTTTATAATACGGCCATATAATTTAATGTTGATATTGGAAGGACAAATTGAGTTTTATTATAATATATCAAACATGTAGGCTATAGTCTTATATTTTCTTCTTTTACAGGAGAAAAATCAGATACTGTTCATGGATCCTGCTCACAAAAAGGTATTATATGTTAGCAAATTCATTTAGCTAAGGGCTGATCTGTAATGATTTATAAGAGATTTAAAAAGAACACTCTAGCAGGATGGCCAATAAGTTTAAATAAATAAATAATAGAATTCAACGTGAAACAGATTCATGCTAAGTATCCCAAATTACTGAAAGGTTTGACAGCCTCAGGTATTGAGAACATTATTTTTTCACACTGAAAACAGTCTTACTCTCCTGGCTGGACAATGGACAATGGAACAGTGTTAGATATATTAAGCAATCCTATGACTAATTAATATTTGTGGACCGTAAACCTCTGTCTATATACTTAAATTATATAAAGAAGATTGAGCCCAGGTGAATTCAAATCAATATTTATTGTAACAAGCAGATTAAACAAATAAACACTCAGAAAGAATATTACCAGTGTCCTCTCTTCCTTTTGATTTCCCCTCAGGTCTTCTTAGTTTTACAACTACCTATGTAGTTGGAGTTTCTCTGTCCCTTAACCCTCAGAAATATTATTAAACAGTCTCTAGCCTAGGAATGTCCTTTTCCTTGCAGCTTGAGTTTTCTTGAGGTTTCTTGAAGCCTTTTGATGCTGTCTGCCTATGCAGCACAGATATCTTGAGAGACTGAGGAGAGACAGTCTGCCTATGAAGAAAATCTGCCAGTTGGGACCTCTTGAGACAACTGAGGTAAATGGCAGTTGGGCAGCCCCTTTTATAATGCAGGGGCATGGTTTATAAAACCAGTACTTGGTATGACATGTCACGCTGCCATTGTTAGATTTGACTTTTCAAATCTAAACGTTGTAAAGTGCACAGCACATTGAAATTTCTTTCAACAAACAGGGAACATGATTATGGCTTAATCATTATGGTATTAAAAATATTGTGATCTTTTTCTCCTTCCCTTTCAGAATTACTACTTTTGGGACATCTGCAGCAAAGTCATAAAAGTTGAGATGCTGTTTTTGATGGCATAGTCATAGCTGCCCTTTTGATGTTTTGTAGCTTTTGTAGCAGATGTCCCAATCACTTTTTCTTTGAGAATAACCTGTTATAATCCAAAATTATTTATTTTTTTATTTTATTAGACTTGTATGCCACCCTCTCTCCCTAAGGACTCAGGGCGGCAAACAGTAAAAGAAATCCAGTACAAATTACAATAAAAACCATTAAACAAATACAAGCCTAATCAATATTATACAAAATTTAAAATTAATTAAAACAAATACTGAAAACCAACCCACACCCCCCAAGGTCAGTTCAGACCAGCCTGTTGGAACAGCCAGGTCTTCAGGTCCCGGAGGAAGGAGCGGAGATCGGGGGCCAAGCGGAGGTCCATGGTGAATTGGTTCCACAGGGCAGGTGCTCCCACAGAGAAGGCCCTACCCCTGGGCACCACTAGTCGACAATGCTTAACCGACGGCACCCCAAGGAGGCCCTGCCTGTGGGAGCTTACAGGGTGATCGGAATGTGATACTGGCAGGAGGCGTTCCCGCAAGTACCCTGAAATGAAAACTTTTAACAATAGCCCTTTTTCTTTTATCTCAGTCTCTTCTCATTTTTTTTCTGGACAATCTTCCACAAAACGCCTTTGCCTTAAAAAAATCTACTCTCAATATCTTAGTAAGTTATCTTAGTAAGTTAAACCACTAGGTTGATGCTGACTTCCTAGCAAACGTTAGCTTCAGTTGTGTTAGAAAGGAAACAGCAACAAAACAGAGCCTGGAAAAGACTGTGAAGAGCAACCTGACTGAATTAATGCTTGTTGTACAGATGCTGTGATGCCAATTCTATATGCTTTGCCACAAACTCACTCATTAAAAAACTACATCTGAGGGAGAGAAGCTAAATTATACTCCTTGAGTACAATTACATGGCAGTACATTTAACTGAAATTAATAATCCAAATGAACAGAAATGAGATAAGGCAGGAAGGCAATTTGGGAAGAAATGAGCCAGTTTTGCATTCCCATGCAACTAAATTAGCAGTTGAAATGGAAAACAGAATGGGGCCAACACATTTTCTTTTCTCTTTTGCTCAACCCTTGTTAATATGTAGAGCTTGTTTGTGCAGACTTTTGAAAAACCAAGTAGGCTTTCAGTAGCTTTGAGGAATGGAAGTCTTTTGGCTGTTAACTGCATTTAATAATTCTAAGTCCAAATCACAGTTTGATTTGCCAAGTGCATTGATATTTTTTGAATTTAGGCATTCCTAAATGCATTTTAAATTCTAGCCAATGATAGGATTATGAAAAGCCTAATGAAATAGGGGGAACCGATTGCATATTTCTTCTTTTAAAGCAGTATCCCCATGTGTTATTTTATAATTATCATTTTAATTTTCATTATTTCAAGAACACTTGAGTGTATGTGGTGTTTATGTTCTTCAAGAAACCTAACCAAACTTGGATATGCTGAACTTGTCTTATGATTGCATCAAACCCTGGAAAGGATCAAACTTTGGCCATGGGCAATATTTATTTGCTTATTCCCCAACATAATCTATGGGAGTAGATTTCTAAAACCAACATGTATATACTTTCTGACACCCAGGAGAGAAATTAAAACTGTATTTTTATTAATTTTTGCGTGAACCTATGACCTAGCTGCAATTCTAATTTATTCTTTTTTTCAAATAATAAACTATGGTACCTTTTATATAGTACCCATCAAGGTTAGCTGCTTTTGCTAAGTGCTCCAATATTTCCTACAATATAGCTCCATGGGGTTTATCATTAAGGATAGATGATATCCTTGGAGGAAAGGCTACTTCGAGGAAAGTTACATGCATAAGCAAAAGTTTATTGCATCCCTGTTTTGATCTCCTTTCCTCTTTAAAATAATCCTGATTATGGAATTTCCCAGTCATTCCCAATTGGGATATTTATCTTATCTAGTGGTTAAGAACTTGGGCTTGTTGCCTGGAAGGTCAGCAATTTGAGACCCAAGTACTGTATGATGGGGTGAGCTCCCATTCTTGCCCCAGGTCCTGCCAACTAGGATGAATGCAGGCTAATTCAAGTGGGTAAATAGACACCATTTTGGTGAGAAGGTAACAGGGTCCCATGTGCCTCGGCATACAGTCATGATAGAGATGTTTTTTGACTGGGTGGGAATTCTGGGAGTTGAAGTCCACAAGTCTTAATGTTGCCAAGGTTGAACACTCCTGATCTAGATCATTATATGTTGTTATCTCAGAATTCGTTCTTTCTCCAAAGCTACACTTTTCATTAAGATTCTTGGAATGCAGTTGATATACATTGCTATATATTAACTTCACCCTCTGTGTTCATCATCCTTTAAACCTAGGCCAATGGAATAGGATATCTATATTTTTGTGTTAATAAAGGAACAATAACCAAATAAGGAACCAATAACCAAAGCACCCGCAGGACCTATTATACAGGCATAATTGTTTGGCATCTAAATTATAGAAGATCATTTACAATGATAATTCAGTTAATGAAATAAAGAGGGGAAATTAGCTGCCTAGAAATTATTCCCTGGGAAATATAGTGTACTGATAGCACTGATAAATTTGATTGAGTAAACAGACTACTTAGCATAAAAATGGATTGCAAAGTTGTGACTCTCTTTTCCTGGTCAAGAATATGTTCAGCATGCATACATTAGTGTAAGATAGTGATTAAAATGTTGGATTGTGACTGGGAAGATTAAGATTCAACTTTCAAGTATGGAGTTCACTATTTAATGTAGGGTAACCTAAAGATAACAGCAGGAAAAACCTTCATGGTTTGTTTTGTTTTCCTACTGGATGTAAAAGCAGAATATCAATATAATCTGTTATTCAAAGGAGTGGGTGAATTCACAACCCTAACCCATTTACATTGGTGGATGTGGAGCTGGCAGGAATCACAGCCAGTGTGTATAATGATGAAATTTGCTATTAAATCAATATTTAATAAATATTCAATAAATTATTTGGAACCTGATTGATATCATCAGTAGACCTTAGAATGGGATTTGTTCAATGGAAATATAGCACAAATGTTCAGGAATGCTAACACCTAACATCTGATGAATATGTTAAAGATACCATACATTACTATTTAAAATAAAAATTTTAAAACCCTCAAGTTGTAGCTACCCACCCTTAAAATGTTGGAATAGACAAATCTTTATCTGGCATCAAAACAAAATCCAGTGTTGGCATCAGCCTGGGGTCATGGGAAGATTTTTCCATCATTGGAAAACATCAGAAACCTTCTATTGCATTGACACCCGACCCGGGACTCCTTACAATGCTCCAAAACATTACCACACCTGTGTGATCTCATGCAAATATCTGTTTGCCAGCAATCCGTTTGTCAACTCATGGAAATGCTGATTTCAATCTCCCACTGGATATAGAAATGAACGCATGGTTCCAGTAGTTGTCATATATCAGTAGGACTATTGTATCTGGTCTGCAAAAGTTCCATGTATCCACTTTTTGTTTTTTGAAATTAGACATATGAACATGGTGGGGTGGTTTTTTTTTTTGGCATCTTAGAGTTTCCCCTTGGCTTCCCTTCCTTTTTATATGGCTGTCCACTTGCCATGAGACTCTGGATAGCTAACAATTCATTAAAAAGCATAAACAAAAACAAAACCCTCAAAGCCCTTCTTTCAGTCACTTATACCCTGGTCATCTCCTATATGGACTACTGCTATGGGCTGTACATGAGGCTACCCTTGAAGAGAATTCGGAGGTTTCAACTGGTGGAGAATCTGGCAATGACAGCAGTTTTGGGCACTATTTGAGTTGTGCATGTAATGGCTCCTGAACCCCTGGTCTGTGTCCACTACCAGGCTTGAGCCTTTTGGAACTGTGTCGCAGAAGTGTTGAGCGAGCAAATGGAGCTGCATGTATGCATGTGTTTGCCTGTCACAAACATGGAACCATCCCCTCCCTCACCACCAGTCTGCAAAGCCAAAAAGGTTGGAGAACTCTGACATATAACATCTCTGTTATGCAAGCTACATAACAGGGTGACATTTTGTTTTCAATTCAAGGTGTGGGTTATCACTTTTAAAGTCCTTCATGGCATGGGACAAAGTTATGTGATAAACTGTGTCTTCCCAATTACACCATCCATTTTGTTAGGCAGAGAATATATGTTGTAGAAGCCATTGGTTGCAGAATTCTGATTGACAGGATCTCAGAGGAGATCCTCCTGTGCTGTTATCCTCATTCTTTGTAGCATGTTACCCCCACAGGTAAGATTTCTGGCCATCTGGCATTTCAAAAGAATGTTAAGACCTGACTCTGACAATTGGCATGGAGGCCAAAGAGTGACATAGGGAGTGGTTGGTGATGTGACAGCAGTCCCTCTGCCTTTTTAATTCTATAATCCTTTAATGTTAACCTTGTTCTTAACTTTGGTTTACCTTTGTTTTCATTTGTGCTTTTATATCACTTTTTATGTTTTTGTTGCAAACCGCCCAAAGTCATTTAGGTGAAATGGGCAGTGTAGAAATGTGATAAATAAGAATAAACAAATAAATGCAAGACAAACAATAATATCACAGGCTTGCTCACTAGCCTGCCCTACTGCCTGGGAGAACCACCACATCTTCAAAGCCTTGTAAAAGGCCAGCAGCATCTTGATTCAAAGGTCAGGGCCATCTGAATTGCAGAAGATCTGCTGTTTCATAGTACAGGCACTATGATAGAAAAGGAATGCTTTCTGGGTTCCTCTTATATGGGATAATTTCAATTGGAGGGATCTGGAGCAATTTCAGCGGATAGGCAGAAATAATTGGATACAGGTTGTCTCACAAATAAACCAGCCCTGTGCCATAAAGGTCTTTAGGTGATAGTCAGCATCTTGACTTACATCCAGACGGCTGCACAACTCATAAATTTAAAGTGTTACATGGACATATGGAGGTGTCCCTATAACTTCTCTTTTCTGGACCAGTTGTAGCTTCCAAATGCACTTCAAGAACAAAGCCATGTACATACATTGAAATAATGCAGGCAGCAGGTGATCAAAGCATGAGTGACCAAAAGAAGAACTTCTGGTTTAGGAATAGGTATAATTGGCATGCAAGATGGATTTATGCAAAGCCCCCCACCCTACTCTTCAAGCAAAGCCACAAGTCTAGGGAAAATCTTACATAGTAGCCCACTAGCTCTGTCAGGGAAAATGCTACTCCATTCTGACTTAAAGATGGCAAATCCCCAGATCGAAATTCTGTGGAGATTTTCAGTCATCCAGGTCATGGATCCAGGTACCCAGATCCAAATCTCCCAATATTATAGCCATTTAGTCTGGCTAAAGTTGAACTTGACCCTATTCATATGTTTGTTTAATATATTATATATTATAATACCTATATCATTATTTTATAAATAGCTCAAAGTGGGGAACATACCTAATATTTCTTCCTCCCCCTATTTTCCCTACTACAACAACAACCTCTTTGAGGTGAGTTGGGCTGAGAGGGAGAGACTATTCCAAAGTCATCTAACTGGTTTTTCATGCCTAAGACAGGATTAGAACTAATAGCCTCCTGGTTTCTAGCCTTGTGCTTTAACCACAAGACCAAATTGGCTGTCTTTCCTCTCCAGACAGGCCCCTGCAACCTCCAGTCACTGAGGACACCTTGATGATCTGATTTAGAAAGTCAGGAAAGGGATATATAATTGGTTATCATTGGCATATTTACGACACCCAACCCTGTGCTGTCACAGGGGCCCACCTAGTACTTTATGTGGATAATAGTTTAGTTTAGTTTATTTGGACTTATAGGCCGCCCTCTCTCCCGAAGGGCTCAGGGCGGCGTACATAAAAACGAACAATGCAAAAATTAAAACAATTAAAAAATATTAAATTACAGCCAAATAAACATTCCAAGTTAAAACCCCGATCCCCTGTCAGTCCAGGCTGGATTGTAAAAATAACCATGTTTTAAGGTCACGGCGGAAGGAGTGGAGATCAGGGGCCAGGCACAATTTCAGAGGTAACTGGTTCCAGAGGGTGGGTGCTCCCACAGAGAAGGCCCTCCCCCTAGGGGCCAACAGCCTACAATGTTCAGCTGATGGTACCCCCAGGAAGCCCCATCTGTGGGAGCTCACTCGGCGATTGGTATTCATTGACAACAGGAGACGTTCTTGCAAGTACCCCAGACCCAAGCTATATAGGGCTTTATAGGTTGTTACCAAGTGGGGAAAGAATGAGCTCTGTGGAACCCTATAAAGCAGTGGCACAGGGCTAGACCTCCTCTCTTGTCAATGCAGATAGAATCAACCCTGGAGGAAGGAAGGGAACAACTGCAACACCATGACCCAGCTTCCTGAATTTGTCCAATAGGGTGCTATCATTTATGGTATTGAAAGCCACTGTGAGATCAAAGAACTCCAATATGAATGAACCACCACTATTTTGGTTCTCCCTGAGGTCATTATAAAGTATCTTCTGATTGAAAACTTCCCTCCTAGCACATTCAATCAGTTTGTAACTATGCATCCCAGCCAGCCCATTCATGTACAATTTGGCCATGGATAGAGAAGTCTTATTACATGGTGACCTGGCATTCAGTACTAGCAACCAGAGACCAGGGCTTGGGGACCACCAAGCCCACCAAATCATCAAAATGAGCAGCCTGACCCCAGTCCCCCTTCAAATCTTCATGTACAAAGGAGATATTATGATCTGTTCCAGCCCTCCTATGGTCCAAAGAGCTCCATCCAAACCTAGAAACTGACAACCAGCCACTACTCCTTATTGGCCATTTCTAACTTGGCATTCAGTCCTTAGTCCTAGACAGCTACTGCCTTCTCACCACAGCCCCATATCCAACCTGTTCTCACCAGGGACTACAGGGACAAAAACAATTCCATAACCCTCCCTTCTAATTGGAATGATCTGGAAGGTTGCAATTGTCCCTTGTTTACTTCTTATCCAGATAGAACATCAGTGTCTGCTTTCTTCATCATCATGGGCCCATCAGCATAATCCAATCACAATACATATTGAAAGTTCTAATTGCATATTGCAGAGAGGCAGCATAGATAGCACAGGATCCTGTCATTCAGTGCTATTCCCAAAAGATGCAATTATAATCATTACCTTGGAAGAGGGGTGCCAAGCTCAATTTCACTGAGGGCTGCATCAAGGTTGTGTTTGACCTCAGGGAGCCAGGGTGGATATGGCTGGGGTGGGAGTGGTCAGCTCGACATCACTTATGTCGGGTGCACCTGTGATAGCCTGAGCACTCTGCCACAAAAACGGGCTCCCAGGCTTCATTTTGGGCTGTGACGGCCTCCTGCAACCCTCTGCCAGTAAAAACACAGCCTTCCCAAGCTCTATTTTTGCTGACAAAGGGTTGCAGGAAGCCATTGCAGCCAAAAACGGAGCTCGGGAGCCCATTTTCACTGGCAGAGGCACCGCAGGCCGGTCCTTTGCTGTTTCCAGGGCAGCTCTGTGGACCAGATCTAAGCACCCCATGGATGAGATCTTCCCCCTGGGCCTTGAGTTTGACACCCCTGACCTAGAGCTACAATCTCCACAACAGCCCCAGAACTCAGGCATCACACTGATCTCTCTCCTACTCAGTGTTAGCAACCAGGTGCCCAGGCCATCCAAAACGTTAAAGCTTACCTTCCCAGGGTCACTTCCATTGCTGTCACTGAGTAGAAATATACTCATTGGTTGCAGCCAGATTTTCTACTGTTGACAAATTGAATATATCCAACATTTCCACTGCAATCTACCCTCCACCAACTAAATAGTAGTATCTCCAAGTCAATGCAAAGTGCTTCTCACCACTGTTGATATTCACCAACTGACTCATGGTGCTGTTGCTGCTGCCACTCCACATCTTAGTGACCCTAGTTGATTCCAGATGTGGCATTTTGACCGAGGCTTCCCACTTTCATATGTTTGTGCATGTACAAAGGGGACAGAACTTTGTGATATTGCATGCACCTCCTTACAGATTTTTGAGAGCCAAAAGATGCCAGCATCACGTGACGTATTGGGATTTTTTTCCCCCTTCGCTAAACTGGGTAGGGGTGGGGCCAGCATATGATGCATCTGGCCCACAGGCCGCAAGTTTGACACCCCTGGTCTATTCAAACTGGGAAACAAAATTCAATTGAAACGGCCTTAGATAACCAGAAGGAAAACTGTGTGGTAAAATTGCTTACTGTGAACAGCATTAATGATTATGATTAAAACGATAATTGCTGTGTTACTATGGTGAAAGATATACTTTAGAAGTAGTCTGTGAAGAAAAATTAAAGAATAAATATGCAGACATTCTCTCTCCCCCCCCCCCGCCATACTTCCCACAAACCTCACAATCTGTGTAAATTTAAAATTAAAGTACAAATAATAAATACTGCAGGGGAGGACTTAATTTTAATTTTCTCTTTTGAACAAGCAGCACACTCAATAAACCAGTCAGCAAATTTGCTTTACCGCTGTCATTGTCAGGATAATGTAACAAACAGATGGAGGGTTTAATGTAATTTGATTAACTAATTTTAGCAAGTTTGGCTTTGAGTATTAACTTCTTTTTATATTCTTTCTCTGCTATATTTGTAGGAGACTGGCATGCATGAATAAAATCTAGAAGCTCCACACACTTTTTTGCTAGTTTGGTAATGCTGTTGGTTAAATATCCTATAACTCTAATTAGAAGAATTTATCTTTGTTTCACAAAGCAGCTTTTGCATGCTATGGTTACAATGAACTGTCCTGATATTGAGAAGGTACAGAAGAATTAGATTTATATAGTTTCCTCTGTAATGCCCAGGCATCAAACAGCATAGAATACAACCCTATACAGATTCAGGCTACATTATTTTAAGGATGACTCTTGGTCTCTTACAGATATGCTGAGATTAGATTTCCAAGGTTTGTGGAATTTGGGAGCACTGTAATAATCCTGTCTGTTGGGTGCCAGTTTAGGAAAGGCAGACTGTTGGCCAGAGGCATCCAGCCATTGGCAAAACAAACATCATGCCATCATCAAGCCACAAGCTTGTACATGCGTTGCAATGTTCTAATCTATGCAAATATCTAAAGGCTTACATGTGTTTCATGACATCATGAGTTGCATAATTTTATTGATTCTCTTGAGAACTAACATAAGAATAAGAGATGTTCAAAATTAATGAGAATAATTCAAACTATTTTAACAAAACTGATGTATAACAAACTAACAAAGCAACACAGATATAAGAAAATAAGATAAAGAGTGGAAAAAAGACACAATTGTTATTTTTTTACTTTTCTGTGATACAAGAAAATTAACTTGTATTTTAAAACAGATTAAACCTGGATAAGATGGAATCATATTACTTGGACTGTCGGTCAACATAAAGCCACTTTGAGAATCAAGAAGTACCAAATTTCAACAAACTACTCTTTAGAATTCAATTAACCATTTCATGAGTACATAGTGATCCTTTTCCCCAACTGTATCCAGTTGTAGTATGATATGGCTAAAGCTTTACATATATACACATATTCCGGTTTTGAGGGATATTATTTAAACACATATTTCAACCTTAATTTCCTCCCAAGTTTCTAGCTCACTATAGTAATAATAATATCTAAACAAAAAGGCCTATCAAGCCACATGAATTAATGCCTTTTCAGATTTATTACATTTCCAACATAGGAAGAAATATAACCGACCTTTCAAAATATCTGTTGTGAATTTAATAATCCTTCAAAAAGAATTTTGTGCTAGATAAACCTAGATTTTAAACCACAAGATTTTTTTAAAAAGTTTCTTAAAATCTGGGATCATGGTTTGGCAGCATCAGCTACTCCAATTTTTTTTGCCATATTGTAGAGTTTCCAATATATTTTTGTATGATAGCTTTGAATTGTTGATTTAGCCTGACTGGGGAGGTAGAGGGAGGACACCTTATCTAGTGCTGTTAAAATTATTGGATTTTCAATGACTATTAAAGCAGCTGGACAAAATTGAACAAATGTCTTAATAGTAAATGATGCCTTTTGTCCGATTTTGAAAAATTATACTCTTTTTATATATTTCAAAAAACTTAAATGTTTCAATGGTTATTAAGTGATTAAGGGCAGTTGTGTTACTGATTACATAGGGCATAGGACCTTCATGTTCAACTTCAGCTAGCATTATAATCCTAGCAATAATTCTGTCTATACTAAATCCATTTAGAAGCAGCTTGTTCCAGCAATTAAAAATTTAGGGCATAGGGTTTTCAAGATGAAAGATATTTATTTAGTTTCATGCTTTAAAGATCTCTATTAAACATGGCATTCTCACAGTGACCCCAAGTTTTAACTTATGAAATAAATAGGATCACGGCATTTTTTATTAGAACAATGTTTTCTCCCACTTGCCAGTGTGGTGGATAATATGGAGAAAATGAAACTGCAAAAGAAATAATGTGCTATTAACAGCTTTTGAACTGGGAGAAACGCCAGATGAGAGGGCAGCAATGTCAGTGGTGTATAAAAGAGAAAAGACCTCCTCATGCAAGCTTTCTGTAACTTAATTTTATTAGGACCCACTCAGGCTAAAGGATTTTCTGGCCAGCAAAGTGATGGCACTAAAGCAAATCTCTGGAACCATTAAATGCTAGCAAGCCTTATTACATCTGCCCATATGTTGATCCATCACGCTTTGAAATTATTCCAAGAACTATCCTTATTGGAGGAAAATTACTTCTAGTGAGAACCTATTGCTGCTAGAGAGTGTGTCTATTCCAAATGCTCTTCCTGATAAAAGGCCACTCCTGTTTCAAAAGTGCTTAATTCATCATCCCTTTGATGTCTTCAGCTAAGCTGCTTCATCCTACCTTCCTTTTATTCCTCTGATTGTCAACTTTTCTTGACCACAATGCATTCAGTTTCAGGCATTTACCTATAGTTCTCTTGTGTAAGCTTGCACCATCTCTACACCACAAAAACTTTCTAATTAGCATTTGTCCTTCAGCCAAGACATTCTGGGACAAGCTACTGCTCAGCTTGAGTAATGCCCTGTTCTTATGAGAAGGTCCCAAATGGATACTCTATATGGTGCAAAATCCATAATCAAGGCTCTCCAAGGAGTGCTATATTTCTGCTGGCAATAATAAGTGGTGAAAGGTATTTCTTGTTCTGTTTTATGGTCTAAATCCCGCCTAAGAGTGAATGGTAACAAAAATTATCTTTCTGCTATTTAAGATGAAATGGGATAATTGGGGCCATGAAATATTAAACTAGAGGTAAATGCTGAATGAACATAAGTGGTCCCCTGCTCCGTTAAAAAAAATCCTATATAAGTATGTGGTTCATAAGGTGGACACAACATGAGAGAAGAATGGACATCAGCTCTTCTTATGCTTAAATTGCAATCTGAATTCCCTTTTCACTCAGAGTTCTGCCACTAGGCAAAAGATCCAGGTATGTTTTGAATGGTTATATCAAAGGTAGGTAACCTATCACACCCCAGATGTGCTGAACTTCATTCATCACTGTCTATGTTTACAGAGATGCTGAGAGTTGCAACTTATGAGTATCTGAGTGCAAACTTTCAGAAAAAGACAGTGGCAAACATTCTGTATTGCTGCCAAGACAATACACATATCCATGAAGTTATCAGGATTTGAGTTTTACTTGACCAAAACTTTAGATTTTGCTTGCAGAAGCTATGATTGGTTTCATAATTACACAGTTTAGGATGCCACCTCAGCTTTTGATTTGGGGCACAATAAAAATGCATGTTTTAATTTATTAAAATTCTATTTTTAAGTCACAGAAAGAGACAAATCCTTTTAACTTTATCTCATATCATTTAGACAACTATACAAGACAACTATTTATTCTCTGTTATTATGATTATTATTTGTGTCATCATGGCTCAGTTATCTTCAAGTACACAGTGTTTTGCAATTTAACTTTAATTATACTCAAGGGTGTGACTTTACAGTGACATTTGCTGAAAATCTCTGCTAATATCTGTCCACCTTCATTGCAACAAATAAGTCTCACTAATGGACCCCATGAGATGCACCCATCAAAAATCACTTAAGACCACAGAAATCACATTGCTTCATTTTGGACATAACACTAAATTATGACAGCAACATAAGCAGATGATATATTTGCTTGTAAATTTTTCTTGAAATACATGACACCTGTGCCCAAAGAAACAGTGCTTAACAAAACATCAGCCAATCTTAAACCATGGTTACAACACTGTCATGTTTTCCTAAAATGTAGAGAACCACAGCAGGGATTATTTAGCTCCTAGCAGTGGGGAAAAAATCAAGTATCCTCCTTGCCTTAAAAATTTATCTAATTCAGATTACCATTTTTATCCCCCGCCGTTCAGCTCACAGTTCTAGTGGAAACTGAGTTCCTTTCCTTGCTTGAAACTTCTGTAGACCTTCCTGCTCCATAGGTTTTGTTGGATCTCATTTGAAGCAAGTGTTTTCAGAGCTTGCTTGGTGATTAAAGAGCATCCACAATTTCTCGGCAACAAACTCAGGACTGCATCAAAAAAATCTGAATCACCCATTTAAATAAATTCAACATGGAGTACATTGGGACATGAGCAGATGACATTTTTGTTTATCAATCTGGCGGATCATTTCCCATAATGGTATTTTGGTTTTCATATCTTGCCCAAGACCTTTTCCTGAATTCACTGTAATGCATACACGAAACCAGCATGGCAAGTCAAGGAGGAATCAGGCCGTCAAAACAGGTGCGTGCCATTCTATGTGTTTTCAGAGGCTAGTAGTGGGTTAAAAACAGGAAGAACCAGAAAGGAGGATAGGCTTTGGAGATAACGTCTGAACAACAAGTATGATGTAAGGTTGAAATTATAACCGCTTAAAAGAGGTGATAAATGACTCATGTAACATAGGCCTGTGTGCAACCACAATGTGGGAGGCCTGGTTTGGGAGTGTGGCTTCATGTGCAATGATAAATCTTCCAGAATAGGAAAGGAATGAATAGAAACCAACCATCAACTTACCATCGCAGGAAATGTAATAAACTGCGTGATTGCATAATGTATTAACCATCCCTGTGATACGTTAGCAAAAATGCACAGGGGAGTGTCAATCTGTTTCTGAAAAGGAAAGGGAGAGAAAGGGAGGGGAGAGGTATCTGTTATTAAACATACTGATTAAATTAGAAATGTGGAAAAAAGTTCCTTTGTCAACTGTACATAATCTGATTTGCTCTTTCTTCACTTCCTAATGTTGGGAAGATTCTGGACTTCTCTCCCCCTCCCCCCATATTATTAAAGAGGCGTTGGAGTTATATTTCTTTTCTTTTTTTTCTTTTCAGAAAATTGATAATTGACTTTCCTCCGCCGACAAGAGTAATTTTGCAAATATACATCAGCATGCTTCTGAACATTAAATTATAAATTGAAGCCCGGGGCTGTTGGTGCACAAACCCCACAAAATGAAAAGTTTACATAATAAGCTGCAGCAAGCTTTTAAAGTGGTGGCAAAGATAAGTAATAAGCTATGGCCTTTTTTTTTTAAGAAAAAAAATGCTGCCTTTGCCAATTTCTGGAGCCTGAAACACTTTTTATTGGTCTTCATCAGTTCATGTCGCCTATGCTCCATTTTTATTCAAAAGATAAGAGTATAATATTTTTATTATACTCTTCGATAGCAAAAATATAAGTGGGTTAAGCTTCTTCTCCCATAATTCTCAGGTCACCAGGAATTGAGATTCAGCCCATTTGCAGGACACCTGGTTGGAGAGAAATTGGTCACATTTCAGTAGACCAATCAATGGGATTCCTCCCCAGCTGATCACAGCACATTGGATACATCCTGAAAAGTTCCAGTATCATGCATGGAATATGAACGAATAATCACTTTATATTCTCTATGAAGGAAAGTAACTGTATGTGCTACAGATTTGGTTCTTAGAATGCAAGGTATAAGTGCAGGTAAGCAATTAGATATTTCAAAAGAATGCCACTTTGCTTAATTAGCAGCTAGATGAGGAAAATGTTGCTTGCCATTGTCTCCATACATTATTCAATTGAAGAAGATATTTATATATGACATTTTGCAGAAAATGTATTCCAAGTGCTTCACAAAATAGGCAGAGGTGAACAATCTTATGCCCAGATGCTTATATACATAGAGTTGGGCTATTTTAAACAGTTGGACTGCTTCTGGACCGAGTTTTTTTTTTACTTGGATGCCTCCATCATATTTATTATTTATCATATTTATTTCCCCCTTTTGTCATGGTTTTATTTCCCTGATTGATGCGGACTTATCCAGCTGCGGAGTTGCGGGCCCTAAGGGAATTTCCCCTCTATCCTGGGTGTGGCCTGCCAGTCTATCCCTGGCCTACCTTGATGATGGATTTTGGAATCCCGAGAGGGACCCGGACTGATGGAGGGGTGGGATTTGAGTAGTTAGTTTTATACTTTTATTAGTTAAGTGAGATTTCTTGTTTAATTCTGTTTTAACTTTTGTATTGTTTTTTTCTTAATGTAAACCTCCCTGAGTCCTTCGGGAGATAGGGCGGCATATAAATCCCATTAAAATAAATAAATAAATAAAATAAATGGGATACTTTTGGGTAATTAGGAACTGAACTCATGTAGGTGGGGTGGGGTGAGGTATAACCAGGCCTTCATTTTCTGTCTTATTTTGTCTTGTTTATTTTATTTGTATAATAAATATTATACAATATTTTATTTATTTATATTCGTATTTATATTCATATTTATTTATTTATTTTCTTATTTTATTAAATTTATATAGCCACCCAATGATTGTAGGTTTCCTGCTTCAAATGGCCTTGTCCTGGCCATTTTTGGTAATCATGCTGCCAAAATGTATCAGAATGTTTGAAATTTTTTGAAGACCACACTATAAATCAATTTACAATTAAAAAAAAGAACACCTGAAGTTGCTTAGATCTTCTCCTGAAGTGAGACAATTAAGAGATCAAATAATATGAATAATTATGATTGGGTCCAAGAAGATTCCTTCTTAGTTTATTGGGTCCAACATTTGTTTTTCTAAACATGACAATAAATGGTCTTGATGCATACACATTTGAAAAGTACCAATGAAGTTCCTTCTTGAGTTGCTTACCCTACCTACAAAGCCAATACTTCATGTTCTTCCAATATAATATATTCAATAAAAATTCTGAATAACTGTCAGGAATTAATGTCAAAATGATAAAGCTGACAGGAATCTTTTGAAGGGGAATGCTCTTGCTTGTTACCTTTATTACGGTTGCCTTAAAATATTGAATCATCCTAAAGTGGTCTGTCAGCACTGCACAAGAGGCAGTAGATCTTTATTTAAAAATTACAAAGTGGGGTTTTGAATTGTATGCATTCCTCTGCTTTAATGGATTAGCCATATTGATTTTGAAGGTGCTACAGTTCTTTTTTGTTGTTGTGTTTTTTGTTTTGTTTTATGAAATTAAAATGAGACTTCATTATAAATTTTCATTTTCCCCAGGAGCCTTTGGAGACAGTCAAGAAATTCTGTCAATAATTACATATTTAATATGGTTTGAGAAAAATGACAAACTATACAGGGGAGCAGGAGCAGAGCCATTTATCAATATTTCAGTTGCTTGAGAAATTGCAGGCCCTGCAAAAGAGATTTCGGTCTATGCATTGGGCTATTTGACTACTTGCAAATTTCTTGAGAACTTATTTTGCTGCTGAATTTTAGTTTATTATTGGAAAGTGGCAAAGAGTGGTGGTGTTATTATTATTTTTCTCTTCCAAGTTATATTTATCCCTGCATTGGTTTTGGTCAAAGCCCCATGGAAAAAGTTCTTCCATGATAGAATTAAATTGGTGAGAAGGAAGGCTGCAGGCTATGGCAGGATGATTGTATAATAAAAGGATACTCCTAAAATGCCAAACTGTTCTCTTTTATAAAAATGCATCAGATTTTTTTTTCTTCCTTTGGAAAAGAGGAACATTTTTCCCTCATCAAATTGAATGATAACGATATGGGGGTAGTCTTTCACTTACCACCATTTGTGTAATGACTGTTCAGAGTTACAACCACATGGAAAAAGGTGACTGATAATGGGTCCTCATACTTGTGACCATCAAGTGATCAAAATTTGTGCATTTTACATTTTGTGCAACGTCAGTAGGGAACTCTGGATTTGTTTAATGACTGTGTGATTCACTTAACAACTGCAGTGATTCACTGAACATCCATGGCAAAAAGGTCATAAACCTAGGTGCGACTTGCTTAACTTAGCAGCAGAAATTCTGGCCCCAACTCTGACAGTTAGCTGAGGACTACTATAATCCAAAATAAAACAATTCAGCATCATATTTTTTTTTAATTACATTTATATGCCGCCCTTCTCCGAAGACTCAGGGCGGCTTACAATTTTTGGGATACAACCCAATGCGCTCAGCAATAGCCTTCATTCCATTGTATATGCCTGCTTATTACTAAGCGGCATTTTTACAAAGTCAGCTTATTGCCCCCAACAATCTTGGGTCCTCAATTTACCTACCCCGAGAGGATGGAAGGCTGAGTCAACCTTGAGCCTGGTGGGATTCGAGCCTGCACTAATTGCAGGCAGCTGGAACTTAAGTGCTAGGCATTTAACAGCCTGCACCACCAAGTCTCTCTTTTTAAAGTGAACTAGGTAAGGCAGCCTAGTTGCCTTACCTATTAAAGTGAACTAGGTAAGGCAGCCTGAAGAACACTATGATATGACGTTTTGAAGGGCTTAAAAGTGTGCAAGCACTACATGATACTTGGTGGTCCCTAGACAGCTTGGGGTGATCTCAAAAACTAAGCTAGGTTGGGATGTGATTGGGAAGCACCAGATTACCAGATGTTGACTTGGCTCAAGTGACACTTTTCTTTTTCTTTTTTTCTTTTAATGATGCTAATGTTTGTTGCCTATGGCCAGTTCTTTGAATTGCTAAAAGTCTGCCGTTTTCTGCTAAGCCAGCATATTGATTTTGCTTATCTATAGATAGACTAAATGTCAACTCTCTTTCCTTCCCCTCTCCAGTCAATGTAAAGAAAGCAATTGATCACAGTATGAGTCAGTGTGATTCTGTAAAGTTGCTGAATCAAAACTCCTTCATCACAGTTGTATGTACAATGTGGTTAGAAAAATTCAAGATTGGAACCATCTTGGTTTTTTATGTGATGCACATAAAAGAATAGGTGGGCTTTTAATTGCATAGTGATCAGAGGTGTTATTCAGCAGGTTCTGACCAATTCTGGAGAACTGGTAGCGGAAATTTTGAGTAGTTTGGAGAACTGGCAAATATCACCTCTGATTTGCCCCACAACCATCTATTCTCTGCCTCCCAAGTCCCAGCTGATTGGCTGGGTCTTCTTTTGCTGCCCTGCACAGGAGAACGGAGCTGGAAAGCAGGTTAGTGGGACGGGGAGAGTATGGGATTTTGCAGTAACATTCCCCTGCCATGCCAACCAAGCCACACCCACCAAGCCACGCTATGCCCACCAAGCCACGCCCACAGAACTGGTAGTAAAAAAATTTGAATCCCAAGACTGATAGTCATGACTACTACCTTGAAATTCTTGATGTCACTCTATAGATACCTCTGTCCTAAGTAGTTTTCTAGGCTGGCTTGAACATACTTACTAAGGAAGGATTCACAGTGAATTCAGTGAATAGCATTTTTAGGCAATCATCAATCTAATAGGAGCTATATAAACATATATATCTATTTGCATTTACCTGCATAATTCAAGAAAGTCCAGAAAGGGATTGCAATGTATTTGGCATATATTTTACAAATACATATTACAAAGAATGTGACACCTAACGTTTACTGATCATAGTGCTGTCATTGGTGTACCAGAGTATTATCCTGATAGTTAAAAATGGTGCTATAGAAGAAACAAATGTGGTTCTATGTTAACCAAAGAATAGAAACTATAAGCATTTAAATATTCCATTCAAATAGTTAGAAACAGAGAAAACTGATGGCAAAAATAGACCCAGGGATCCATCATATCTGCTCTTGTGAATTTTTTTCTTTGTTTTTGTGTTTTCTTTTTGATTTATTATTTTTAATTATTTTAGAATAGAACAGAATAGAATTCTTTATTGGCCAGGTGTGATTGGACACACAAGGAATTTGTCTTGGTGCAAATGCTCTCAGTATACATAAAAGAAAAGATACATTGGCCAAAGTCAAGAATCATAAGGTACAACCCTTAATGATAGTCATAGGGTACAATAAGCAATCAAATCATACTAGGAAACAGTCAGTACAGATCGTAAGGAAACAGGCAACAAAGTTACAGTCATACAGTCACAAGTGGGAGGCGATGGGTGATAAGGAATGATGAGAAGATTAATAGTAAAAGTAGTGCAGACTTTGTAAATAGTTGGACAGCGTTGAGGGAATTATTTGTTTAGCAGAGTGATGGCATTCAGGAAAAAAACTATTCTTGTGTCTAGTTGTTCTGGTGTGCAGTGCTCTATAGCATCATTTTGAGGGTAGGAGTTGAAACAGTTTATGTCCGTGATGTGAGGGATCTGTAAATATTTTCACAGCCCTCTTTTTGACTCATGCAGTATACAGGTCCTCAATGGAAGGCAGGTTGGTAGTAATTGTTTTTTCTGCAGTCCTAATTATCCTCTGAAGTCTGTGTCTGTCCAGTTTTTTTATTATTATTTTAATTGCTATTTATTTAGTTTTGGTTGGATGATAGACATGTATTTATTTGATAAATTTCTATTTACTAAATTTCATCTCCCCTAAAAGTAGAAAAAGCAAGCATGTTATCCCAAGCATGGAAATCCCAAGCAGTAACTCAGTTACTGATGATCGACCCATTAACTTCCACTGGAAGTTCCACTGGAAGTTAGTTCAGAGCTTCCCTGTTTCTAACATTGCTTTTGAACTTCGCTCCAGTCAGTTTGGGGTTATGCTCCTGTGTTTTTGATTTTTGGTTAATATTGAAAATAGCAATAGCTCTTAGAGTTATATACCACTTCACAGTGCTTTACAGACCTCTCTAAGCAGTTTACATATTATCCCCAACAATCTGGGTCTTCATTTTACCAACCTTGGAAGGATGGAAGGCTGAGTCAAATATTCCAGAAAATATTACTTTCTAGAATCTTCTTCCCACCCTTAATATATTTAAAGGTTTCAATCATGTCTCCCCTTTCCCTTTTCCCTTCAAGCTGTACATATTCAGTTCCTCCAATCTGTCCTGATACGTTTTGTCCCTTAGACTTTGTACCATTTTTTTTGGCCAGTCTTTAGTCTCACTCAATCTTACCAATATCTTTGTTTCATTTTTTTAAAATAATAATTGTAAGCATGAATTTAAAAGGATGGTAACAATTTCTGAAGCTATCAGGGCTCTGAGCACTCACTTCTAGATCAGTCTTTCTTTTTCTGCCATGCCTTAAAGATTATAGACCTGCAGGGAAGTTCACTTATTTTATTTTTTTTGCTTGTAAAAATCACTTGGGAACTAAAAATATTTTCAGTAAATAAATCGCTATATTAAACTGAGAACTGCAGTTAGTGAGCAGACTCAAATAAGAAAGAATAGTCTTCAAGATATGTTAGAAGCAACTATATTAAAATATTTAGGGTAAAAATAAGATACACCAAGAACAATGTGTGCCCACAGCATAGACATGGAGAGTTCTCTTGCACACAAATGTGCAATTTATCTGAAATGGAAGAGCAGATGTATACAGACCAACAGGCAGTTTTATGCTGTCAATTTCTAAGTGATTCATACTGAATTAATTTAAGAGACAATAGCTTATCCTAACATTCGAAGCCAACAGAAGTCTTTTTTGCTTCCCAAATGTTTGATAAAAACTTTTTCCCGGTTAATTTCTAGTCCTTGGCTTCATTTCCTGCTAATTTCAAACATATGTCATACACAAAATATGTTAATTTTCAAAGCTCAAATCTGGCAGGAGGCAATTGTGAAGCTGGCATAGAGAGGTTTGGGACAAACAAAGACAAGAGCTGAGAGTTGGCAGAATGCACAACATTCTGTATCTTTTTCAACTATTTCCATATACAGGAATGATGATAGGCTGGTACATGGCTGGTGATAAAATTTCAGTGCAGCAGACAAAAAGCTTCTCAAATTTATACCGTGGCTTCAATTTTCCTTCCCATTACAGAAATGCAGAAGTAATCAAAAGGAGGGGGGGAGAAATCCACTGAAATTTATAACAACTAAACCCTGGCACTGTTCAACATTTTCCTTTAAGTTGGGGAGAAACATAAACAAGAGTTTTAATGAGTTTTCCAGATGCTAGAAACTGTGGGCAGCTTTGCACGCTACAAGATACCCAGGTATAAAATATATCTGAATATAAAATATAAAATATATCTGAATTGGTCGAGTATGAATCATGAAAAAAAAAAAAACCTTTCAGTTTGTATACTGAAAAGGAAGCAAAGCTTTTCTCTACATGTGAGGAGAAAGTATTATTCTTTATGGCATACTACCTCAGAAGTTCTTCCTATATATCAGGGGTCTCCAGCCTTGGTAACTTTAAGACTTCTGGACTTCAAGTCCCAGAATTCCTTAGCCATCATGGTTGGTGGAGCCCTGCTATATATGATGACACTCAGTGATGCTATTCAAAGAATTTTACTACCAGTTCTGTGGGTGTGGCTTGGTGGGCGTGGCAGGGGAAGGTTACTGTAAAATCTCCAGTTAGAGGTGGTATTTGCCGGTTCTCCAAACTACTCAAAATTTCCACTACCGGTTCTCCAGAACCGGTCAGAACCTGCTGAATACCACCTCTGATGATACTACATGTGGGAAAGGGCAGTCATTTCTGCCTGCTGGTTCTAAAAATATAAATAGACATGTCAGCATCTCAGTACTAGGGTGTTGTTTTTCCCCTAATAGCTTTAGACAACCTGTAAATAAATCAGTAATAACTTGCTTGAGTGTCCTATATAGTGTTGACTGAAATGAAAGGGAGACAGGCCTAAAGGCTTGGACGATGAAAGTATTAGTTCCTGAGATGCATAAAGCACATGAAAAGGACTGAGCTGCCAACTCGCATATCACAAACAACATTACTCATGTTACACGTAGCTGCAAATAAATACACCAAAATGTTAAAGAAGATTCTGTACATTAGAATTATAGAATCGTGGAGCTGGAAAGGATCTGTGGTCTTCTAGCCCAAACCCCTGCTCATGCAGGAGACTATATACCATTTCAGACAAATGGTTGTCCAATCTCTTCTTAAAAATTTCCAGGGTTGGAGCACCCACAACTTCTGGAGGCAAGCCATTTCACTAGTTGCTTTCACTGTCAGGAAATTTCTCCTTAGTTGTTGGTTGGATCTCTCCTTGATTAGCTTCCATCCATTGCTTCTTGTCCTGCTTTCAAGTACTTTGGAGAATGGGTTGACCCCCCTTTTCTTTGTAGCAGCCCCTTAGATATTGGAACACTGCTATCATGTCACCCCTAGTCCTTCTTTTCATTAGACTAGACCTACCCAGTTCCTGCAATCGTTCTTTCAGTCCCCTAATAATCTCTGTTGCTCTTGGCTGGGGAATTCTGGGAGTTGAAGTCTACCCATCCTAAAATTGCCAAGCCTCTAGAAGATTTGATTTTCATTACAGGATGCTGCTGGCCAGTCAGTAGTCATACTTTTAAAATAAAAGAGTTTGCATGCAGAGAATCCAGGAAAACTGCATCCTCTTTGGAAGATAAATATTGGGTGTGCCATTCCTTTTATGCTGCCCTCTACAAAATTGAGTCATTTTCATTATTCCTATTATTGCAATAGTATCTTCTTGATGTCCCAATTCAGTGAAGCCCATGCTTGATTTTATGCTCTTAACATTGTTTAAAGCCTCAAGTGTCATGTTACATCAGCACCTTAATCCTTTTGGACATGGGAATGCCAGTTACCATAGGAACAAATTCATTTGCAATGAACGAGCAATGACAAACAACAAGCTTTACTGCCTACCACTATGGTCTCCTCTAAATACAGATTGGCACGTTTTCTCCAGATTCATGATTTATACTTTCCCATTGCCAAGCCAAACAAAATAAGCCAAAATAGCTGAAGGGGATTAATGTTGAATATACTTTGTTTTCCAAGGCACCACAATACATATTTTGGGGAATTACTCAAATCTGAAAAGCTTTTGGCACCAGCTCTTGCATTGTACTTTGTGTGAATGGGACTAGATGAGTTTGAGACAGCCCAACAATTAGGCTTAGTGGGAATCAATCCACAGAATGCGCTGGCAGTCGACACAAAAGTGGACCGAATTCCCCATGTCTTTTCCCTCCTCCTTCTGCAAGGCAAGTACTCTTTAACAACCTACAATCCTCCTTCATCAAAGATGCAGTGAAAGCCGAAAGCTGAGATGCCAGACCACAGTTTCAAATAGACAGAATATTATGAAGCCAACAGGTTCAATCAAAAGGGCCACACTATTCTACAGAAGATATTTAATGAAGGTTTTGAGTCTTCTCTATCCAAAAGTGAACCTAACTGAAAACCCAAGGTTGAAATAGAAGAATTTAATTCCTTTCTGTTAAGTTTGCATGAAGAGTCAGACGCGAGGAGTTCCAGCAAAGAGTTTATTAAGTGACTACAGCTCGAATGGACCCGTCCTGGCTTGGCTACGGCTGCCTCTTATAGCCTGCAGCCGTGGTTGCCAGCCAATGGGAGTGCAGGGTTTCTTCCCACACTATTTAAACCAATACCATTTGACATTTTACAAGAACAGTTCAAATAAACCAATAACATTCAAACCTACATACATAACACTTTCTTAAAAGAGGAAACCTTTATATACATGTGCAAATTCCTACACATCCTTAAGGGTTTTCTGATTATTGTCAATGTGCCAGATTTTCCTCCCATGCTCAGCCATGTTTCCAATATTGTGTTTTAGCATAAATGTGTGGCTACAGTAGTTCTTCAAAACCGTACTGTCGGTACATAAAGGTTTGAGATACCTTTTATTAAATGGTATATTAAATGCTATGAAAGGGGTTAGCATGTTTGCTAGAACCTTTCCTTCTACAAAACCACTTTTGGGTGAGAAGACTTTTGGGGGAAGAATGAGTTGCCATAAAGAAGAGGGAGTCAAGCTATTCTCCAAAGCACCTGAAGACAGGACAAGAAGCAATGGATGGAAATTAATCAAGGAGAGAAACAACCTAGAACTAAGGAGAAATTTCTTGACAGAACAGTTAATCAGTGGAATGGGTTGCCTCCAGAAGTTGTGAGTGTTCCAACACCGGGCTTTTTAAAGAAAAGATTGGAAAAACAGTTGTCTTAAATGGTAATAGGGTTTCCTCCAGTGGTGGGATTCAAAAAATGTTATTACTGGTTCTGTGGGTATGGTTTGGTTGGCGTGGCAGGGGAAGGATACTGTAAAATCTCCAGTCAGAGGTGGTTTTGCCGGTTCTCCGAACTATTCAAAATTTCCGCTACTGGTTCTCCAGAACTGGTCAGAACCTGCTGAATACCACCTCTGGTTTCCTCCCTGAGCAAGGGAGTGGACTAGAAGACCTCCAAGGTCCCTTCCAAATCTGTTATTCTGTTCTGTTCTGACTGGACAGGAACCTTCCGAATTCCAGCATAGTTACGTTTATCATGGCTGCAAATCAGAGGTGGTATTCAGCAGGTTCTGACCAGTTCCGGAGAACCGGTAGCGGAAATGTTGAGTAATTCAGAGAACTGGCAAATACCACCTCTGACTGGCCCTGCCCCCATCCATTCTCTGCCTCCCGAGTCCCAGCTGATCGGCTGGGTCTTCTTTTGTTGCCCTGCACAGGACAATGGAGCTGGAAAGCAGGTTAGTGGGTTGGGGAGGGAATGGGATTTTGCAGTAACCTTCCCTCAGGAGTGGGGAGGGAATGGAAATTTTACAGTATTCTTCCCCTGCCACACCTACCAAGGCACATCCACAGAACTGGTAATAAATTTTTTTGAATCCCACTACTGCTGCAAATCAACAGACCAAGAAATTATCACCATTCTGTTTTGCTACACAAGTAGTCCTTGACTTAAAAGCTTTGTTTTAGTGACCATTCAAAGTTACAATGGCACTGGAAAAAGTGACTTATGACCATTTTCTACACCTGTGATAATTGCTGTATCCCCGTGGTCATGTGATCAAAATTTGGATGCTTAGCACCTGGGCCATATTTATGATGGTTGCAGTGCCCTGGTGTCATGTGAACACCTTTTGCGACCTTCTGACCATAAAAGAAGTCAGATTCACTTTACAACTGTGTCATTGACTTAACAACTGCAGTGATTCACTTAACAACTGTGGCAAGAAAGGTCATAAAATGGGGCAAAACTCACTTAACAACCATCTCACTTAGCAACAGAAAATTTGGGTTCAACTGCAGTTGTAAGTCAAAGACTACCTGTTGTAATAACTATCTCAAAGAGCAGATCAAATGACTGGTTTCTAGATAGGATAAAGGCTGGCAAAAATCTTTATCACCTCAACCTCTTCAGTTGGTGAATTAATCAATTAAAAGAACCATTAAATACAAATGAGAAAATTAAAAGTAAGTACCTACAATACTTCTAATTTCTTATTTCCAATTAGCATGGAATCATCAACTCTTTGTCCTAAAATATATCTGGCAAGCACTACTGAGGAAAGAATTCGTTTATTACTTTCTCTGAAAGCACAGGAGAAATATTGTTCTTATAGAAAAGAAGCTTTTTTCTTGCTGCTTGTTAATGCTCTGATTATAGATTAGGATGAGATACTTCTAGAATTGCACAGGGAGTCCAGTTGACAACCATATGGGTTGTAATTTTAAACCTCCTGCTTTTTTTGTCATGGCTTCTTCCATTTTTTAAAAAATGCCTACCCTTCTTTGAAAAATATTAATACTGATTGATTGATCTTGAATTCAGCATCTTTACATTGCAAATGTATGCCCTTAGAGATAATGTCTCATTAGATAATTTAAGTGATATAAAGCAACTCAGAGTTGCTTTATACCATGAGACAAGTGGCAAATAAATTTAATAATAACAATTTAAGTAAGGTTCTGGGAATGCTTAGGCTTATAATAGGTGAATAATGATCAATAAAGTCTGGTAGGATCCATCCATCTTCCTATCAGGCTTTACTAACCATTATCCACCCATTACTCTTAGAAAGGAGAGAAGACACATATTTTGTATGCTATTTACCTTCTGAATGTCATTAGAAGTAGTTACATAAAGTAAACATTAAAACCAAGAACACTAAATTTGAGTTTCTCTAAGTTCTCAAGTTATCTAATTATAACATTTGTCTGTAACTAGTAGTGAAGATCAATATTGGAAATCCAGATCCAGGTTTCTGCATTTAACTGTACTTTGGATTGTGATTAAGTTGCCCAAAAAAATCTATCTACTATAAACTTGATGAAAATCTTGAATCTTAACAGCAGCCTCTGTTATTTGAAACATTATGAGTAATGATATTTAGCACTGCTGAAGAATGTTTCACTGCAAAAAAACATTATTTCCAGCATTGCGATTGCTGTTCAGATCAGGGCTTTTCTTACAGAGCATGGAATGAAATAAGATTTAATTTCCATTGAATCATTTATCCTGTCTAAGCACTGTTTTCAAGCCATCAAATAAGAATTGGGGTAAGCTCACTCCAACAAAGACATTATGAATACTGTATAAGGAAAGGAAAGAGGAGAGCAACACACAGAGAGAGAAAAAGGAGGCAAAATATATCATTTCAATTGGCAGCGCTGAAAAAAAAATTCTTCTGTAAAACTAGTTCAAAAAGGAAATCCAACTTGCAATTCCACTTACTTTATTAAGTTGTCATGTAAAAAGAAACCTGTAGGAAATCGAAAGCTGTCATATTTCAAGGCCAAGACAAGTTAAACAGGAAACAAGTTATACAAAGTTTACTAAATATTTTCCACACAGTCTAGCACAGAAAGGCCAAAGACACCTTATACGAATGACGGATTATATAAAACAAATGACATGCTGTGTATTCATATTCACTTTCTTCATTCGCTTTCTACTAAACATAATCTTTTCACATGAACACTCAGCATAAGGGAATAGGGAAAGGATACTCAGAAGCTTAATAAGAGAACTCCTAACTACATTTGCTAAGAAAGAAGTATGATTTCAAAGAGGCATTTTTCATTGGGACAAAATATTTATTGGAAGCAGAAGAGAAGAAAAGGTATATTTTTGAGTAATAATGAACAAATCTATCAATACTCAATTATGTTTAGTTACTTATGTTTCACTGAGCAGTGGCTCAGTGGCTAAGACGCTGAGCTTGTCAATCAGAAAGGTCGGCAGTTCAGCAGTTCGAATCCCTAGCACCATGTAACCGAGTGAGCTCCCGTTACTTGTCCCAGCTTCTGCCAACCTAGCAGTTCGAAAGCATGTAAAAATGTAAGTAGAAAAATAGGGACCACTTTGGTGGGAAGGTAATAGCGTTCCGTGTGCCTTCGGCGTGTAGTCATGCCAGCCACATGACCACAGAGATGTCTTTGGACAGCACTGGCTCTTCAGCTTTCTAACAGAGATGACGAGCAGCCCCTAGAGCCAGAAAGAACTAGCACATAAGTGTGAGGGGAACCTTTACCTTTACTTATGTTTCAAATGGCTTTAGCACATTTTCATATCACTTTATGAATTAGACAAAAATCAGTATATTATATATATATATAATATAGGATGGAGGGAGAGAGAGACACATACACGCCCAATAATCCAGTTTTGGTATTTTTGTGATAAAACATAATTATAGAAAAATAATTTTCTATAATTATATTTTTGGGGTTTTTTAAATTCTCAATTCTATATATTGTGTAGAATTTTAAACATGTGTTTTGCTTTGCAAAATGAATAGCAAAATCTCTCCTCTCCTCTCTTCTTCTGCTACTGTATGTATTTTTTAAACTAAAAATATTGATTATTATTATTGGCCCATTGGCTAATAAATAAATTTGAAATAAAGTTGGGTATTTGCTAACTGACTATGGCTAGGTAATCTGCTACTAACAAAAGATGCAGTATTAAGCTATTAAGCAGAACTGACCCATCTGTTTCTTCACAGGTAACTTTAAGGAGTATTAAAAGCCATAATGGTCAATGGATAGATGGATAGCTGACAATTTGTTGACAATAGTGTTCTGCATATCTGAATTTGTAGCTGTTTGCTTCCTAAAATATGTTGCAGATGATTGCAAGGACAAAAAACCATTAGGAGATTTTCTAAAATCAATATTTACACAACACTATATACTCAATTCCATCTATAACAATGTGGTTTTTCCCCATTTAATTTTTTGGGGGGGACATTAGTATGCACACTGGGATTCCCTTGCAACTTTGGATAAGGATCATAGAGTCAACACAAATAATAGGTTTTTCTTTTTCCTTTTTCCTTCGCTTCTCCCCCTTCTCATTTTATAATGGCTTTTGCAATTGCCCAGTAATGGAAATCCAGGGATTCTTGATTATGCTCTTAATGCTTGGTAGATAACCTTCACAGGGACACCGAGTTTAGCAGCCTTCTAGGTACAAAGTCATGCAAAATGGGGTCAATAAAAGAAAACTAATCTGAGAGAGATGGGTGATTCAAACAAATGAAACAAACAAATAAACAAGCAAAAGTTGTAGTCTGAATTGTACATCATCCCCAATGACCCATTCAGAAACAATATCAAAAACTAACATCCTATGACAGCTTCCAGTGACCCACTGACAGCCCCCTAACCCTGTATCTTTAAGAAGATAGTTGGAACTGCAAGCCATTAATCTTTCCCCCAGTGTTTTGGAGGGGCAGTGTGTTGGGAAACTTCAGAGCATTTAAAATGGTGGCTACCGATAATCTTGAATTGCTGCTGCATTTGTCTCCCTCCAAAAGGAGGGAGAATTCTTTACAAGGGGAATTGAAGACTATTTTATCCTTTCACATCTGGAGATGTCTTTAAACTCATTTCCTTCTCATTTCAATTCAGCAATAGTTTATTATTTGTTTATAGTCCATGAATTCTCAATAGCCCGATGTTCCATAAAATCTGAAACCTCATTTCTGGCCCAGAAAGCATATAGGTATTGTTAGTGAGTTCCACATATGGCATTCTGACATTTACCAATCTCTTTGCTCTTTTGTTAGCCTGCCAGGAATCAAGGATAGCATGATAATTCTGAGCATCTATAGACACATCTTGAACTTCCTCAGAGACTTCTGGTCCTAAGTTACTTGTCTCCCTTGTTGATGCCATTTTGGCAGAAGATTTGCCAATTTGATAAGGGTCCTTTCTGTTCTAATAAAGGCAGAGTGCTAGAGTTGGTTAATTTTTCAATCCAGTTCAACTCCCAGCATAGCAATGGGCTCCAATACCTCATTTGGGAATCTCTAGTCTAGTCAGACTAAACATACTGCATTAGTATATGACCCATTTACTTTGGGAGTCATTCTCCTGAGTGCAAGTATTTCATATGAGCTGATTATGGCAAAACTTCAAACTCACAAGTGTCTACTAAATATATGACATACGACTAATAAAATATGGAAGGGCTTTATGTATACTTTTGGCTCCCTGCTGAAATGCATTACTGAAAATATATGTGTAGAGTGATTTATCGTCAGTGGAAACTATGACATTTATTTAAGTCTAGAATTTTACACACCGTTGACTTGCACAGAAGCTTTTGATGCCTCTGCCAAGGTTATAAAAATAACTCCTAAGGCCCAATGGTTGTAAGACTGAGCAATTACTGTACTTTTTACTTTTCTTTTTTCTTTCTTTCAGATAGTGTCACTGCTGTCAGAGCACATGCAACTGCTCCTTGATTACTCATGGGAGTTAGGTCACTAATTTTCACAAGAAGAGGAAGCATTTTTCTTTCTTCTTTGGTGACTACTATCTCCTCAAGTAGAAATCAAAATGTTTGGCTTCAAATTTCCAGAAGATAAATAATTTGATGATGAGAATGCCAATATGTTGGTCAACTATTCTAAGGAACTCCAAGACTAATGCAAGCACTAAGTAAGAAAAAAAAGCTGACCTAAGGCCTTTGTAAAGCCTTCTGATACTAGAAACAAATTATGATTGGATGCTTTAAAAAATACAAGAACACTAAAGATCTAAAAACAATTATTTCACTGTAAGCACAGCCAACATCTGGAATAATTTACATGAAATATCACTGCAAAATTCATTAACAACTTAATAGACAGCTTTTCATGGAAAGTAAAGCAATTGAAGAAAACATGACAAGGAGGGGCTACTGATTTTTTTTTAAGCCTGTTGTAATAGAATCTGATAACAAGTTGTTTCCTGTTTTGAAGTCCTTATCTTTTTTTCTAGCAACCCTTCATTCTCTCTTTCATCAATAAGTACTGAACAATTTTCAGGGAAAACAAGGGAGGGGAAATTAATGCCAGACAATGGAAGTACAATTAGTACTTGCAAAGTGTTACAAAACCTTTGCTGATTCCTTAGAAGCCATAGCTTTTGTTCACAATGTGAACTAGTTTCTCATGTACTAGAGACCTGATATCCAAACGACACCAGCTGAACAAGTAGCAGCCTGCTGCAGTGTGAATAGGAGAGCAGATGTGTAGATCCAATTATTGCATGCATATGCTCCCTTCCAAGGCAACAAGGAATACATTTGAATATGTCTATGTCTCTTGTAGATTCATTTAGGCAATAGGAATAAGTGCAGAGCTGGGATGAGCAGCCCCTTTCTTCTCTGAGCTGCACTGTGATGTCCATGTGGTCCCCAATCCAGGGCACCTGTCCATGACCATGAAGTGTTTTCATGGAGAACCCAATATATGAAAGCTTCTGCATGATTTTTAACTTTGCCCTATCCTATAAGGGTTATGCCAGGAGTCCCCAGCCCTTGGGTCATGGACTGCTACCGGGCTACAGTCCATTGGGAATCAGGCCATCAAAGCAGGCAAGCGGGTGAAGCTTCCCTTGTCTATTCGCAGGATTTCGGTTGCATGTGTGAAACCATTCCTCCCACCACTGCTGCTAGAACTGCTGAAACTGCCACCACTGCTGCTAAATCTGCAGAATCAAAAAGATTGGGGTCTCCGAAATGCAGATGATCGGGATCCTCCGACGGGAGAGCACGGATCGAAGCCTTAATAACTGCAGATCACTGTGTTGAACTTATGGGTGAATGGGTTGTCATTGGCATCCCTGTAAAACATATAAGGAAAAGTAATCCATTACAGCAATTCAATCCTGGCAGAAGGCTCCATTAGCTTTCTAAACAGCATGCAAATCCCAAAAGAGAAAGTATGTTTTATAGAACTACCTGTTCTATAACTGTTGCCCTACCTCTTTTGTGGTTTGGAGATATTTTGGAGGCAGGGGGGGTTAAATATGGTGTTCTTTATCATAATTATAACCTATCTTTTTTGCTAGAGCTCAAAACTGTATATTTAGACACCCAGTGTTGTCCTTTTGAAAAGAAATATTTTAATTGGTGTAGGCTGGTGAATCATAACTAGTAAAATGTCCAAGTGATAGACTCTTTCATAGCTATGTGGGAATTTGAACTGGTCCAAGAAACATAGTATAAATTGCTGTCACTGGTTTTGTTATTGGCTCTAGAATAGAAATAATAATAATTGGGCAAGCCAATGCTGTCTAGACATGCTGGACTTCCACACCTATCATCCCCAGGCAGGAAAACCGATTGCAAGGATTGTGAGTTATGTTTCATACCTCCAGGAGCTGCCAGAATGTTTAGCCCTCTTAAGAACTATGATCTCAGAATGGTAGCAACATAAACTTGTATTGGTATATTTTTGATTGATCTTAATTCTGGAAAGTAAATCATAGATGCAAAGCAGGTGGACCTTTTGATTAAACCCACCTAGTTTTAAATTTTAAAATAGAAATAAAAATGATAAAATATCTTCCAGGCCTTCTTGAGTCTGGGATGTAATGTGGTCTAGTTGGTGAAAGCAGCTTCACTATGATGGTTCCCCAATATTTGGTGTGAAGCTTGTTGATTGGGTCATGCCTCTTAGTTCATGTCATTCTCATATCCAAGATAAGCAAGTGAAATGTTGTGAAGTGGGGCTTTACCCAATATATATAACATCTAAGGCAGGGCTCTCCAACCTTGGCAACTTTAAGGCTTGTGGACTCCCAACTCCCAAAATTTGCTGGCTGAGGAACTCTGGGAATTGAAGTCCACAAATCTTAAAATGGCCATGGTTGGAGACCCCTGATCTAAGGGATGTATACTGTATTGTAAAATGAAAAAAGAAGTGTGGGAATAGTGAGTTAATGATCACTTATATGAAATTCTATTCATAATAGAATACAGGAATGGCATTCCTATGTCAGAAATTTTGTGTGTGTGTGTAAATATTCACAACTGAATCACAGTTTGTCAAGGGCTAACTGTTTCAAAAGTTTTTAATTAATGGTTCAAAAGATATGATTGAAACATCTGAGGAAAATGCTGAAAATGGGTTTCTTATTGCTATGAAAATTGCAACTCTACAAACCGTAGTTACACCTATTTTATGCCCTCTTTTGTGACACTTCTCTTAGTGTTCTATCAAAATATAAATAAGCTGTTTTTGCAAGGTATTTAATAGGATATGCTGCTAAACAAAATGTTTAAGAAGGAATGTCTCCCTTGTAAGTACTGTTTTTATTCCATCGAAAACTTCTAAGGCTAGCAGGATAATGGAATCAATGCAAATTTGCATTCTAAAAATCATTTTTAACTTCAAGCCTTTGAATTATTCACTGGGATGTTAAAGATAGGCTAAGATCTATTTAAGACTACAGGTAGTCCTTGACTTACAACAGTTCATCTGGTGACTGTTGCAATGACTCTGAAAAAGTGACATGACCAGTTTTCACGCTTATAACCATTGCAGTATCCCCATGGTCCCATGATCAAAATTCAAATGTTTGCAAGGGACTCATATTTATGACAGTTGCAGTGTCCCAACAGGGTCATGTGATCACCTTTTGCAACCTTCTGACAAGCAAAGTCAACAGGGAAGCCAGATTCACTTAACCACCATGTTACTAGAGCTGTGATGGTGCAGTCAGTACAATGCAGTACTGCAGGGCTCAAGGTTGACTCAGCCTTCCATCCTTCTGAGGTTGATAAAATGAGGATCCAGATTGTTAGGGGCCATAGGCTGATTCTGTAAACTGCTTAGAGAGGGCTGTAATGCATGCATATAAATCTATTCCTATTGCTATTGTTATTGCTACTAACTTAACAATTGCAGTGATTCACTTAATAACTGTGGGGCAAGAAAGGTCATAAAATGGGGCAAAACTCACTTTACAACTCTCTTACTTAGCAACAGGAATTTTGGGCTCAATTGTGGACCTTGGCAATAGACTCAGATTTATGACGGTTGCAGTGTCCTGGTGTCATGTGAACACCTTGTGCAATCTTCTGACAAGCAAAGTCAATGGGGAAGCCAGTTTCACTTAAGCACTGTGCTACCAACTTTAACTACTGCAGAGATTCATGTAACAATTGTGTCAAGAAAGTTGCCAAATGGAACAAAACTCATTTAGCAGCTATCTCCCTTAGCAGCAGATATTTTGACCTCGGTTGTGGTTGTAAGTTAAGGACTACCTGTAATGATAACCAAGAGAATTTTACCAATGAAGAGTTTCTCTACAAATAATAGCAAATTGCCTTCAATAAAAAATTGTTTTATGTGCTCACTGTTTTTTTTTAAAAGCAGTTGTTCAGTCTTTATTATTGATTTAATTCAGGGATGTCAAATGCGCAGCCCGTGGGCTGGATGCGTCATGTACTGGCCACGCCCACCTCCATTTTAGTGAAGGGGAAAAGTTGCGATACGTCACATGATGACAACGTGATGACGTGAGTTTGACATTCCTGATTTAATTCATATAAACATTAAAATAAAAAGAACCTCCATTCTTTAAGAACCCTGTGTTTTATGAATAGCAAAGCTAACACATAGACCAGATTAAAAACCAAAATCTGGTATAATCAATGAATTATGGAATAATAGATATAGACAGTTACATTCCAATGTTACAATTATCATTCAAAGTACTTCGGTATCTAGATGGATTTAATATATGTGAGAACAAACAAGAAAAATAATTCTCCCAAAGATTTATTGTTATGTTGGGATAAAACCCAAATGGCATACAGGGTGTGTGCGGCCATATGCGGAAGCTGGGAGGAGTAACACAGCCATAAAACAGATATAAGGCACTTCCAAACTGCTCATTCTTGAGTGGCTCTATCTGTCTCACACACACCCCGTGCCACCATCACCACCAAACCTATGCAATTGGCCACATTGATTAACAAGGGCAGGAATCGGATTAAACACCTTGCAGGCATAGAACCCACCACTCTTTATGTTCCTTGTTCCCTTTCCACTTGGGAGAACCTTCTTGCTGCTTCAGATGACCTCCAATATGCTCTGGCTGACTGGGCTGGCTCCATTTCCTGTCACCCCCCTGCGGATCCCCGCCTGCACTTGGCCAGAGCTGTTCCCCTCATTTGGACGCCCATCTGCACCTCATCCCCCCTCCCTACAGCTATCACAGTGTTTGCTGATGGTAGCAAGACTCTTGGTGCCTGTGCCTGGCAGGACCAGCAGGGGCAATGGTGTTCTGCCGCTACTTCTCCCCACTCCTCTGCCAACGCGCAGAGCTTTCTGCTTCACTTCTTTCCTTCCAACTTTTCTCAAGGGTACCATTTAATCTTATCCTTGATAGCTTGTATGTAACTCAAATTGTGAAATCTATCTATCAGTCCTATCTCTCTCCATCAATAGATACGGGCCTCCTTTCACTGCTCCTACCCCTGCAGCAAGCTATAACCGCCCGAACTCACCCCTTTCATGTGTCACACATTCGCAGTCACCAACCCTTTCTGGGTTTTCTGCAGGAGGGGAACAACATTGCAGATGCGGCGGCGTCTGCGAGGCCTTCCCCCTCTGTCCTTTCACTTACCTCACTCTCCCCCTGGGAAAGTCATTCTTATTTTCATCAAAACAAAAAGGCGCTCTTGAAGCAATTTGGTATTTCCAGCATTGAAGCAACAGCCATCATACAGCAGTGCCCCACCTGTAGTAATCAAGGCCATTCTATTCCGATGGGCGTTAACCCTAGAGGGACTCAATGCTGTGATATTTGGCAAATGGATGTTACGCAGTATCCATCATTTGCCCCTTGGAAACATCTCCACGTGTCTGTTGACACTTATTCTGCCTTTATCATGGCTTCCCCTCAAAGGGGCGAAGCTATTAAACATGTCATTAATCACTGTATTCGTACCTTTGCTACATTGGGACGCCCCAAACAATTAAAAACAGATAATGGTCCTGCTTATACTAGCGCAGCATTTGCTGAATTTTGCAACAAGTGGGACATTATCCACAAATTTGGCATACCTTACAATAGTCAAGGTCATGGTAAAACATGCCAACCAAACACTGAAGCATAGCCTGGACTGCTTTTGTAATTTACAGGGGAAAACGCCCCCTGGCCTCCCAGCCGTGCAAAACACTCTAAATATTTGCTTATATACGCTGAATTTCCTCAACTTGACTGGCCAACCTCTGTCATCTGCAGCTGAACGCCGCTTTGCTGCCACCCCCTTGGCTGCCGCCCCACGCCCTCAGGTCTACTATCGTCAACTTCCGGACCCCTCCTGGCGCAGTCCGGCTGATCTCATCACTTGGGGAAGAGGCTACGCCACTGTCCAGCTTCCTGACAAGGTCATCTGGGTTCCAGGCCACTGTGTCCGCCCCTTTCATCCTTCTGTTAGAAAGGATGAAGCGGCTTCTCCTCATTGTGACCCTTGTCTACCTTGCCTTAGCACAAATAGACCAGGATCCACCCTCCTCCATCCTCGTGTGACAACCGCCACGATCAATGGATCGGTCACCCTAACATGCACTTCCACGCTTCAAGATGGTAAAGCAGTACTCATGGATTGGACCCGTTCTATGGCCATCGCCGCACCACTACGTAATTCCACCTACTACTCCCTCCATAGACTCCGGCACCCCAACACTCTTATCCTCACCATAAAGAACTTCCACCCCTCCCTTGCCAGCATCTACTGGTGTTTCCTAACCCGACTGTATCATCTTGGTGATCGTATGCACAGCAAAGGAACCTTGGTAAGATCTCAGCTTTCCCAATGTCTTCACCGCTCCATTGCCCCAGGACTGTGGATTGGCCCACCTAATCAGTTTAGACATTTAGGAGAAAGAACATCCGTAACCTGCATGGACTACTCGCAAAACTTTTGTCCATATGTATGGAGAAAAGGGGATTTACACCTCTCCTCCTCCTCCACATATTCTGTCCAGTATCAGCATAACCCATGTGTAATAACCCTTTCATTTCAGGTGACAGCACTTACCACAGGTACCTACACCTGTGGCAGGTTTCAGCTAGGAAAATATAAGGAAGCAACCGCCCATATATACTCTGAAGATAGCCTTACACAACCACCACTGTCCGACTGGCACTTAGCCTACTTGCGCCAGAGGGACCTCTCCCATAGACGCAAACGAGAGCTAGCCTCTTCCATCGACAGCACCTGCATGGTCTGTATAAAAAAGACCCAGTTAGCTGGTTCCGTGCAGAACACCTCCATTCTTTAAGAACCCTGTGTTTTATGAATAGCAAAGCTAACACATAGACCAGATTAAAAACCAAAATCTGGTATAATCGATGAAGCCTATTAAGAAGGTTTTTGCACCCAAGATGGAACTCTAGATAGAGTTCTCTTTATTTAAATATGCTTTACTCAGGGATATAATGAGTTCCCTGAGCTAATGCCTATTACACAAATGACTGGCAGAAATCTAACTTCATGGTGTTGAAATATTTAAGTGGTATTTAGATTTAAAAGCTATTTGCAATAAAGGAAAGAGAAGGAGAGAAAAAAGATGCAAATAAGAAGCATTTTCAGAATTATGGAATAATAGATATAGACAGTTACATTCCAATGTTACAATTATCATTCAAAGTACTTCGGTATCTAGATGGATTTAATATATGTGAGAACAAACAAGAAAAATAATTCTCCCAAAGATTTATTGTTACCCAATTTATTTCTGCTCAGTATATTGTAGAAATAAATTTCTTTGAGGGCCATTTGGTCCTCTAATGTTCAAAAGGCAAACTTTTATAAATTTGTATGGTATTATCCACACTGTGAGTTTAGTGAAAGAAAAAAAAAGTTTGCTTTTTAGTGGCCCAAGGAACAAACTGATTCCTGCAAAACTTAAGCATTTACTTCCCAAATCATTGTGCTGGGCAGAAATAAATTAGATAGAAATTACTCCTTTGGGCCCTCCTCACTTGTTTAATTCTGATTTTCTCCTCATATGATGCTGTCGATACTGGCATATTTTATACAGAACAGCATGCCTTTGATGAAAAATGATCTCATAAAGTTGAGCAAGAAATTTATCCAGAGAAATATAATAATGAAAGGAAGTGAAAATGCTCAGGAAATGAGCATTTCTTTTCTCCTATAAGCAATTAAATGACTTCAGGGCTTTGAAGTATAACAGACAGTGGCACAGTCTAACAAAATGAATTTCCGTCTAGATTTAAATACATTTGAATGCTCCGAGCTTCCTTATACTGTAGCTGTTTCAGGAAGACAGGAAACACGATGTGAATCACTTAAAACATACATCTTTTATAGGTTGTCCTTGACTTACAACCGTAGTGGAGCTTGCATCATGGTCATAAATCGTGATAGTTGTAAAATGGGTCTCGTCGTGTGACCGACATGATTTTGCAAACTTTTTGTGGCAGTTGTTAAGTGAACGCAGCAGTCATTAAGCAAATGCCACGGTTGTAAAGTGAACCAATGGCTTGCTATCAGAATGGCTTTGCTGAAGTAAATGCCTGTTTTGTTTTTTGTTTTTTTTTAAAAGTCATAAAATGCCATCACATGACAGTGGGATGCTGCAAATGGCTGAAAAGGCAGCCTGGTTGCTGAGTGTCAAAATTTTGGCCATGTGACTGTGGGGGAGGGGGGGAAAATGAATGTTGGAACTTCAAATTAGGGTCATAAATAGCACCAAGGTAGGTCCACTGTAATTTGAAATATTTGCTAAGCGGCTGGTCATAAGTCAAAGGCTACCTGTAATTTCACTTCATTAAAAACAGCAATACATTTCCAAAACTGATAATTTCTACAGACAGAGAGATAGTTGATGAGGTCAAGCAATTAATGCTCAGTCGAACAGTAATAAGAGATACAAAATGGAGTACATCAAGCTGCCATGAAATAATTAACAGAAATGTGAATTTTTGAGAATAGCAAAATCTCCACTTTATTATTGTTTATATATGCTGAACATAGAAAAAATATTTAAAAAGGTAAACATCCAAAACAAGAGATTAATATTTGATCTCTGACTTCTACCTGATTTGCAGTATTTGAGGGTATAAGTTTTAGACGCCATACTTTCTGTGTTTGTGTTTGCTTTGCTGTGTTATATGTAATATTCAAAACAGAGGTCTTGTACCCATAGTTTTAAAGTACAGATTTGAAGCATTGTTAACACAAGCATTATTTGGGGATGGCTATCCTTTCTCTTCTGTTTTTTTCCTATTGTTTTTAGTTACAGTGCATACTGCCTTACGTGAGACTTTATTTTCTTTTGCAATAATGGTAAACTTTAGGTGATAAAAATTATTATTATTGCAAAAGAAAATAAAAATGATGGGTCAAAGCCACATTGTGCCATTTGTTCATTAAATTTATTTGCTGCTTATCTCATTGTGGGGTTACTCTAAGAGGCTTACAACAATAAAAAGGAGGAAACAAAAAGAATATAAATAAAACAGAAGTAAAATAAGTAAAACCGCAATAAACAATGAAAAAGAACACAAAGAGAATGCATCAGCACGATAACACAAAAGATATATGCACAAAGGCATTAGTAGTAGATTCCCTTCTCTGTTATAGACCAAGGCAAACAGCTGTGTTATTAAGGCCTGTTTAATGGGTGCTGCCAGAAATCCAATAAAATAAAGAGCCCAAATCAGTCACATCAACCGATAATTCTTTCTAGAGAGGTGGCCATATTTTCTATTGATAAAAATCTAGGAACCAATTTTAAAAGCTGCCCCACCATGTCTAGCACATTACTGTAATCTAACTTGAATGTCACTAATAGGGCACACTCAAATAAGGTCACGTCCTCTGTAGGTAAGGTCACAGCTAATCTGGTGACTTTAGCTGATAACACGTTTTCTTGGTTACGAGTACAAATGTGATAGATTTCCTTACCTCTAGTTCTGCTCTTTTGATTAAATTTCAGTATTTCGCCCTTCTATCTTCAGATCATCTCCAGAATTATCTATGTTTAAGTAGAAATAAATGAAATGGAGAGAGGATGGAAATTTACTTGCCTTTCTAAGGCATCCTTGCTCACTTCTTCTCTTATTACTCCTGTACTGGGGGTGGGGAGTTACTGCTAGATTGTAGATGCTTTGTGGGAGATGAAGACAAGGCTCAAGTTCAAATCTAATAGCCATTTTCATTCCTCATTATTCTAAGTCCCATAATTTCTTGTACAGGCTGCTCAAGAAACAGCTGCAAAAGACACGTTCATATCTTCAGATAATGATGATGGAATAGCTCCATGTCATCTCTTTTCTAATTTAATTGGTGCAGCTCAGTGAATTCAAAATGGTCTTGGTCATAGTACTTGGTCCACATATCATTGATACCCATTCCTAACTTGGCACCATATAGTTGCATGCAGACGCTTCCAATGTTATAACAGTTATGTTGGCTGGGTACAACGGATGTTTAGCTCCAATTATCCATAGAACGATCGCTTGGTGGAAGCAGATGAATACATACAAATATCATGACTGACTTTGGTAAACATACCTCTAATTTTCCTCCAGAATGTCCTCTCTTGGGTCAGAGAGCATTTGTATGTTTTTGTGTCTGTGTGTGTGTATTCTGGAGTTGTAGGTGACACATTTCTGACATCCAGTCAAAATCTAGTTCAAGGCAAGGGTTCTTAGATTTAGAAGAGTTTGATATTCTAAATTAGGAGTCTCTGACTTAGAATAGAAATTTATTTCAAAGTCCCAGTGCTTATTCTAGCTAAGGTTTTCTGATTTAAATGTTTTCATTTTGTAATTCTTCCTCCCTGCAGTGTATTTTTCTTTTTGAAAGTTTAAATGTGAGTTCTTTTATCAGAGAGAGTTTATTTTGTTGGTTCTTATGTAATGCTTGTTTGTTGTGAACAGCCTGTTGTGGCAGTGAATAAAATAACAAAATAAATCTGAAAGTGCCTGTGATTAATTTAATCATGACAGAAATGGTTTGCTTTGGGTTTTGAATAACTTAGTTCCTTTCCGGAGACATGTGTGAGTTTTACATGAACCCTGTACTTTTTCTCAAGGAGTTGGACTTTAAGAAAACTTGCTGAGAGGTATTGAGTTTTTCAGGCTTATGTCAAGTCTAATTGAATTCTCAGAATAACAATTTCATTTACAGCACATAAGAATTATTTGGAAATGAGGTCCCTTGCGATAAAATACAGCCACTCCATTTGCAGAGATGCTTCAAGCATCTCCCACTGATGCACTAAATTTAAAATGGCAGCAGGAATACTTAAAGCCTGGTGGTATATAAGGAACTGCTGTGTGCTAAATCATTATTCACAGATGCAGGCTGCCACCTAATCTTTTCCAATAAATCTCCCACAAAATTCTTCCTATGCTCAGAATCTCCATTGAATGAAGTGTATGCCTCTTGAGACAATGTTTGAAGAGAAATGAAATCTGGATGTTTGGTCAGAGCCCGAATGACATATTTCAAAGCAACAAGGTGATACAAATTGGAAACAAGCAAAGATGCTCTTCAAATGAGAAAAAATGGAAATTTTTGGCAAATGTCAAAAACAAAACAACCTCCCCTTCCAACAACAGTGAAGTCTCTACTGATTAGAAAGCCCTCTGGGTTCAATGGAATTTACTTCTAGTAATAAATATAACATTGCAGTCTTAGTATTTCTGTACTCCGATCCATAGGATTAAAAAAATATGCGTACTTTTGGCATTTTTCTCTGCTTTCTCAATGTGAAGAGAAAACCCTTCCCAATATGAAAAAAACTTTTTTTTAATTACATTTATATGCCGCCCTTCTCCGAAGACTCAGGGCGGCTTACAATTTTTTGGGGATACAACCCAGTGTGCTCAGCAATAGCCTTCATTCCATTGTATATGCCTGCTTATTACTAAGCGGCATTTTTACGAAGTCAGCTTATTGCCCCCAACAATCTTGGGTCCTCAGTTTACCTACCCCGAGAGGGTAGAAGGCTGAGTCAACCTTGAGCCTGGTGGGATTCGAGCCTACAGTAATTGTAGACAGCTGGATCTTAAGTGCAGGCATATAACAGCCTGAGCCACCAAGACTCAAAACTTGAGTCATTCCTGGGTAGGCCAAAGAAAAGATTCTGCTTTTTTTAAAAAAAAACAACTTTTAGCAAATTAAAATCAGGCCATCCTGTTAGGCTGATTTCATGTCACATGTATTTAGTAGTCTTCCGATGAAATAGCAAATATATGACTACATGCTTGAATGAAAATGAAAGAGTGTATAGGTTTTTGGGGGTTTTTTTGCGTGGCAGCCATCTCTGTCTTCATCATTTGAATGAGATAGTTCAGTCTAGAAGCAAATGAATGCTCAAACTGATGACTCACAACAATAATTTATTATTATATTATACAGCTATTTTCAAAGTGTAATGGTGAAAACCAAAATAGGGAGTAGATATTAAAACTGTCCTTCCTTCAAGTTGCACATTATGCTCCTCTTACCTGCTCAGGTAAGGAAGAAGAAGGACTGGCCTTTCTATACTTAGGATGATACTATTGCCGCAGATGGTTGTTGAGAAGGCTTGGATCACTTGTCATTCCCATTTATAACTGGAAGAGAGATCTGACATCTATTCACCAGCCAGGTCCATTGATTCCCTCTCTCCCCACCCCCCAAAAATAATAATGTTGGAGAAAGAAAAGCATCCAGTGCAGCTTTCTGAAATGCCTACCAAATCTTGAAATGTGGACAGATGTACCAAATACATATGCTGACTCTTTGGACCTTCAGGGAGGTGGTCTTCTTATGCTGATGATTTGCTGCAAGACTGCAGAGTAAGATGCTGAAATAATTATAAATGGTAGAACTTCACTGACCTGGTCATGTTCTTCAGGAATATCTTGGTTTTCTCTTCTGTAACACCACAATGAAGGGTAGGAAAATAGATCCACTGACTCAGGACATCCGGACATCTTGGGATATCAATTTACCTTTAAGATGTCTCTTCTGAGCACATATCTTACTTAAGCAAAACAATGTTTAAAACATGTTTAAGCACCACAATGAAGAAATTCCGATAGAAAATAAAACATTTTAGAGCAGCCCGGTTACTGAGTGGTGCTGGTCCATCCACCGGGGGTTGGGGATCCCTTTTTTTAGAGGTTTAACAAAAGAAAGAAGAATTTTCAAATGTGAAAATAAAAAATTTAAATTACAGAATTTGGATATCAGACTTTTTGTTTCTGAAATAGGTTGGAGCATTTGGGAAGACACCGCTCAGAAGGAATAAAAGAAACTACTAAAGAAATATTTGTTCCACTGCCAAAATTAAAATAAAAAATAAAAATCTGGGCCTAATTCAATGCTTTGAAATGAGAATGGCCTGGGACTAGGATATCTCTTTCTAACAGCTCTAGAGTAGATAAAGAAGTAACAGCTGAAATAAATATCAGGCTTGGATTTGAGAAAAGATATTCCTCCATCCATCTAGTATCTAATACCTGCTGGGCGGGGCTGTCGGTGCCACCCTGTGAGGTGGGACAATAATTAGAACCCTCCAAAAAGAAGACCTAGCCGTTTTTTGGGACGTGAAAAGAAAATAAGACCTGGCCTTCTTTTTGGAGAAATATGGTATCATATTCTTTAACTTACAATTTCCAAATGAAAAAAATCATTATTAAACTTTAAATTAATGTTTTAATATATATCAAATGCAAAATCATGATTAGTAGCTGAATATTTTAGCAGCTGATGAATATTTTTTAAAATCATATCACTTGATCATAAAAAAACCCCAGACAATGCCTAAAGCACTTACTGTCTGAGAAATAAATAAACAATCTAAAGACCACTGCTACAGCCACCAGGGAGTTAACATTTCCTTCACAGTAATATTTCATAAGCTTTATAATGTGTATTAACCATAATCTTATTGCTAGATCATGACATCATGTTCTTTCTTCTCAGCTGTCAGAGGAGAGGGAAGGGAGGGAGATGGAATAATCGTGGGTGTCAGTATATCCATAATAAATATTCTGGTCATAGCCCCTGCCTCATGGAACTGAATGAATCATTTTGGCAGTGGCAGATGGTTATCAGAACACTATGTTGTCTATAAATATATCCAGAGGGTGGGGGCTGAGCAGAACTTGATAAGAAGCAACTGTATTGGAAAAACAAATATAGGAAGCTGTGATGACTGGCAGAAGTTTTCCACAGATTTAGGAGGATTTTCCCATCTTCCCTTCCTGGTCTTTTATATATAAAGGAGCCTTTAATGTTGCACAGCCTATTATCTATATTTCCTCTGATAGTCTACATCAGAGGTCAATAATTTCTAGAAAAGAATATTTGTAACTCAGGGTTGAACCGTGGGGTCCTTAGTACTCTTTAAGCTTGCTTGGTTTTTTTTCAGACATTTCATTACCAAAGTAGGTAATATCATCACTGCATTGACGCAAGAAAACAATCAAGCTGGGAGAGAACCAAGGACCCCAGAGTTTCTTAAACTAGTTTTTTTTTTAATTACATTTATATGCTGCCCTTCTCCGGAGACTCAGGGCAGCTTACAATTTTTGGGATGCAACCCAGTTTGCTCAGCAATACCCTTCATTCCATTGTATATGCCTGCTTATTACTAAGCGGCATTTTTACAAGGTCAGCTAATTGCCCCTAACAATCTTGGGTCCTCAATTTACCTACCCCGAGAGGATGCAAGGCTGAGTCAACCTTGAGCCTGGTGGGATTCGAGCCTACAGCAGTTGTAGGCAGCTGGAACTTAAGTGCAGGCAATTAACAGCCTGAGCCACCAAGGCTCTTTTTCTCCCCTAAAGAACATTTCTCAGTTTTCAACATTACGGAAGAGCCAAAAAGAACTTTCTTTGTCTGGGTTATTGGTATCTGGCATATTAAAAATTAAAATTAATACAATTGCTGCCATTACTACTCCTCACCATTGTTTGATGGGATTTTAAAATTGTATTGTTTTTCAACATCAGCTGGCAAATCATTTTGATTTTATGGACTGCTGAGCGGGTCTTGGGGAATCTTTAGAGGTCCCAGGACCACACTTTAGGAATCACTGCTTTAGAAGTGCTTATTGCCATGCTTGCTTATTGTGTGAAATGAAAATGTGCAGGACTTTTTCCTATCTTGGGCACATCTATATCAGGCTAATTTTAAATAATCATAGACAAGAATAACTTTTCCCAACCTGAAGGCCTCCAGATATACTAGATTATAGCTACCCAAATTCCTAGTTGCAGTTAAAGACAAAACATATCTGGACAAACCCCTCTGGATACCACAAACTTGGGGAAGGCTGTCCCAGATCTTTTATAGCATTACTGGTTAATATTTTAAATTGGGTCCTAACAAACATGCATCTGACGGCTGAAAAGAAAGAACTTGACATCAAGAAAACTCTTTCATCAATTGAATCCAAGTATTTATTATAGGCAAACCCATTTAGAGAACATTGCATTAATCAATAATTACAACATTAATGATTGAGCCAACATTCTAGTGTACTTATTTTCCACGTGCGTGGAATTCCCTAAGTAGGGACATGAAATTCAAAATATGCAAGACTACCATGGGATTCTAAGTTATTTCACCCATTGCTAACTTAGGAACATTTTAAAATGTGTATTTCTGCTGGTAATAATTTGTAACTTTATGTTCCTGAGTGAAATTAAAGAGTTACTTAACTAAAATCAACTTGAATATTTGGAAATTATTACCTCATTAACCACTAAGCTAGGGAAATATTGAATTATTTGGCCTCAGCTGTGTTTAAACATTGCTTACTTTGTATTCTGTAGTACATAAATCCAAGTTCAGGCTACAAATCTTAATGGATAAATGTAGAAAGGAAATTACAAGATGCTTAAGCTTATTCAATAGTAGACAGCTTGTTTTAAGCAATAGGATATATAATGTGAGCTACAGGAGAGTTGAAGTATGCATATATAGACACTGCATTGCATTTAATTCCCACCCTTTCCTTTAGCATTTTTAGTTACTTTTAAGTTTTAACCATTTTAGCTAGTTTTCATTGTGTTCAGTTATCTCAGGCTTTTTTTTATAGCTGTGCCTCAATAACTTTCACACAGTACTCAATTTAAATTATAACTAAAACAATTAACACAATGAATTAGTGGTATCTGATAGTCTTCTAAGAAAACATTATGGCTTCTTTGTTGTTAAAAATAACTTCATGGCTTAAGATGGCACATAAAAGTGCACTGCTCCAGATACAAGTACAACTGTTACATTCCTTATGGGTGTTGTATATTCAGGCTCACTTTTCAAGAACAAGCTTCTCCTGGAATTTGACTGAAGCATGGGAAGGCAGAAATGTTGAAGACTTTGACATCCAATGAGTGGAGAAACGAGATATTTGCATACACACCTCAGCCGTTTCCAAACTAATGGATGATATAGACTTTGTATTTGGCGTATTATCAATATAGGTCATTCATTGTTTCCTGTGTGGAGGAATGGATGACTCTTCTCAATTGGAGCTTATTTGCAAATGCATCCTTGCCAGAGTTTCTCAGTTTTGATTCAAAACTTGGGTTCCCCGATTGGAGCTCTATTAAGCCCTTCAGAATGGACATTTTCCAGCACAGTGGTCCCCAACCTTTTTGACTCCATGGACCAGCAGCAGTGGTGGTGATGGAGGGATGGCTTTGCGTGTGCAACCTAATCCCGCATCTGCACAAATGAAGCTTCACACCTCCCTCACTGCTTGCATGGGGCAGTTCCCAATGGGCTACAGATCAGTACCTATCCATTATTGTACTCTGGGAGTAGTCCCATCTCCAAGAGGCTACACTGGGATGCAGGATTACTCTAAGAATAAGAATTCCTTCTTTGAAAGCTTTTCAAAAACAAATTCACTTCCATCCATCTTGGATAAAAATAGGCGAGGGTAAATGCATAATTTCTCCACTTAACATGTAGTTTCATTTATTTATCTATTTCCCACCTTTATTATTTTTGCAAACAACTCAAAGTGGTGAACACCTCTTCTTCTTCTTCTTCTTCTTCTTCTTCTTCTTCTTCTTCTTCTTCTTCTTCTTCTTCTTCTTCTTCTTCTTTCTTTTCCTATTTTTCCCACAACAATAATCTTGTGAGGTGGGCTGGGGTGAGAGAGAGAGAGAGAGAGTGACTGTCCCAAAGTTATCCAGCTGGCTTTCATGGCTAAAGCAGAATTTGTACTCATGGTTTCCTGCTTTCTAGTCTGGTTCCCTAACCACTAGACCAAACTGGCCCCAGTTGCCCTTAGCACCTTATGTATTAAGGATGCCCCAAATATAAAAGATGGCATTATAATAATTTGTTAGAAAAGACTTTCACCCTGTCTATGTAGTTGGCACATGCATACATCAGACAAAGGCTCTTCTTTATTACAAAAATGTTGACAAGTTTGGTACTTGGGTTATTTTAAAAATTCTCTGTGGAGTTAGCAAGTGTAGATGTTTCTTTTTATTAGTATTTTACAGTTCTGTAGTTAAGAGTTCTGTAATTTGGTGTATGCTAATGGCTCGCTCTAAGAAATATATCAACACTGGCTTTATCAGTAGTCAATTAAGCTTGTTTTTTTCCCTTGCAGATTATTTATTGAGAGTGACTTTTGCCAAAAGTAACTTTGGTTAGTGCAGAATTTGCTATGAACCTGCTAATTGGGGATTCAGATACAAGAGAACACTGCTTTGAGGTGTTGTACCAAGATTGGTGGCTCTGGGTCTGTTTATAGATGCAGTTCAAGATTTTATAGAGCCTTGAAATAAAATTATTGCAAAGACTATTCCAGATGCTCAGATTTTCAGAGATTCTTCTCCAAGCACATTTGCCCAGAGAAGTATAACAGTAACAGTGAAAGACACTGTCCTCTTCTTAACAGTGGGCCCTGTAAAATGCAATTTTCTGGGAAGTTTGACCTGAATATACAGAGAAGATATTTTTAAACAATTTTCTGACTGTTAGTGTTATTGATCATTACCTAATTTGATCTTGTAATCCATCTTGAAAAATTCATAGTAGATTGCCAGCAAACATTGCTATTGCTTTTTATTTAGATAAATAAACAATTTACAATAATTGCAGCAATGGCTTATGCTTATTACCAGATGACTCTCAATAACTTAATGTGAAATGTTGGCTTATGGATTTTGAAAAGATTGAACAATTCTGCGTCTTGTTCCTAATCTCTCTTTCAAGCTACAAAGTATACCATTCACTAATGTAGCTTAAAATCATGACTGTACAAAATTGTCAATGTATTCATAATAAGAATGTTATCTATTGCATCCCCATTATAGCAATTGCCTTCAGCAATAGCACTTGTAAAAGTTAAAATTGCCTCATCTTTATTTTCCTTTGGACTAATGGTTGTACCATGATGTGTATAATGCAAGTATGACTCCAAAGGTGCCTTAAAGCTCTACCACTTTACTGTCCTAGAGAGCATCTTGAAGTAAACTACTCCAAAACAAAAGTATTCTCTAGGAAATGCTTTAAGGCACCAATTAGACAGATAATTAGTAGCAAATGCATTAAGCAGGTAAAATCCTTTAAATGTCTAGTTCTTAACCTTCACGTTTCTACCTGCTGATCTTCTCAAACAAGAGAGCTTTTAGTAAAGGCCTCCATAGCATCCTTTGTAATTGTTAAATTTGCAGGTCCATTTGATAAAAGTTATGTCTCACCAGCTATTACATTACATAAAGCCAAAGTTATGGATTTGATGCTAATAGAGCTTGGCTTTGTATTTATAGGGAGTGTCTTAATTTAGAAACAATCCAGTCAAAAATTCTTGAAAATCTTACTAGGAGTTCCTCATTCAACTTCCAGTGCTTTAATGTGATTAGAATTAAGCATTTCCCTTAGGGCCTGATTAAGACTCTGTCATCTTAGTTTCTGGCTGTCAGTTCATCTCACTTGCTGGATAAGTTTTCTTCCAACCTTAGAAGAGAAATCAATGATAATTTGTCATATTGTGGTCTTACTCTGTTAGACCTCTATTTGCCTTGGGACTTGATAACTTGATAAAACTCTGACTGAACTAAAGATTTGGGCTCTAGATATAAAAAAATGACACATCCAAAGTTGCCCATCCTTTTTATATCACTATAATTTATATCACTCTTCTCTGGTATGTCCTTAGAAAATTCTTTCACATCTTATATCCATGTAGAAGACTATTTTAGCTTAAATTGTTCTTAGGACAGCAACTATTAGCTAAGATATCCAAGCCAGTTTTATTTCTGTTCAGATTCAGAGGTACAGTAGAATCTTTCTCACATGTTATTAAAATGTCCATTATACACCCAATGGCAATCAGGCTTAATACATCAAATTGTTAATACAGATAGTTCTCAACTTATAATCACAATTGAGCCCAGAATTTCTTTTGCTAAGTGAAACATTTCTTAAGTGAATTTGCCCCATTCTATGACTTTTCTTGCTACAGTTGTTAAGTGAATCTCTATAGTTGTTAAATTAATCAAACTGTTGTTCAGTGTATCTGACTTCCCCAGTGATTTTGCTTGTCAGAAACTTGCAAAAGGGTTTCACATGACCCCGGGACACTACAGCCATCATAAATACGAGTCAGTTGCCAAGTGTCTGAATTTTGATCACATCACCAAGGGGTTGCTACAAGGGTTCTAAGTGTGAAAAGTAGTGGTAAGTCATTTTTTTCAATGCCGTTGTAAATTTGAACAGTCAATAAACAATCTGTTGTAAGTTGGGGACTGCCTGTAACTCTAATTGCCATTGCAACCAGGAGTCTGTCTCTTGGGTGACAACTCTTTAGAAGCTCCTGAGCAGGTTGCAAACTTCATATCCTTAGCCATAGCTATGTGGTTCTTCATGTGGTTCTTCCCTCATGCTGTTAACTCTTAGCTGCTGTTTTAGGATTTCTCACTATTTCAAAATTTCCTTTGATATTATTGTATGGCATGCTCACAGTTTTATTGTGTTTAGGTCCATTTTCATTGACTAATTTAGAGTCTTGTCCTTTTGTTTAATGAAACATCATGTGCACAGATGACACTAGCTAAATAAGTAGATTGGCCTTCAGATTATCAACAGAGGAAGGATATTGTCGGTCAAGCTATTTAGCATTGAGCTAAATATATAAATATAGCATTTATGTGCAACCCCCTTCCCCATCTCCCTCTCCCTTCCTCCCCTCCTCTGTATGTGTGTGTGTATGTGTGTGTGTGTGTGTGTGTGCATGTGACACTAGGCATCTCTCAGCTGAAAGAAAGGGTTACCCAAATATATAAAGTGTTTCTTTGAAGGCTCTCTACTTTGATTGAACATTCACAAGTCTAGAACAGGAAGAATGGATAATATTGTAGGCTCTTCCTTCACATTGGATGGGAAAGAAATTTTTACAATTTGCTGGGAAGTTTTCCTATTTCCCAGTATGCAAAATGAAAGGCTTTCATCCTTCTACATTTGCATTTCTCTACATTTTATAATGCAATTTTTAAAAAGAAAATTGGGGAAACTCTATACAAAAATGTATGTTTTATAAAACATAGTATACAAATTTGCATAGGAAAACTGCATATAAAACTTGTATATTTTCATGAGAAGGATGGTGGCTATATAAATTTGATTAATAAATAAATATTAGATAATATTGAAAACATTATGATAACCTTAGAAATATGTGTATATTAGGTATTAAAAAAATAAATTCAAGCTAATATAGAAATAGGATAAATAAAAATAACAGTGGGAAAAAAAGAAATATGAAATAAAACTAGATATGCCCATCTCTATTTCTATCTATTAAATGGCATTTGAAACAGACTAACAATGAATTGTAAGCATGTCTATGTCTTGCATAAATTAAAGAAAAACAAAATATAAATTAGCATTTGTAATAGTGCAGTAAAGAGCAGATAGCACACCAAGATTTTTAAAAATTTCTCCCTTATTCTATAAATCTGTATCACCAAGTATGAGGCATACCTTTGAATCTGTGAAATATTTTTCCTTTAAAAAATTGTTAAAAGATTTGGGGATACAATAGTCACAACCGGGGAAATCTTTGATGGCAAGCTGTCCCCCTTCTTCTCTTTGGAAGCACGTGTAGGTGCCTGGTCTTCATCAGCCTTGAATTTGATGAGGTGATTTTGAGTCAGCTGTCTCTATCACTTTGGCACAGACAAGGATCCCTCAAAAAAATGTTACACTTCATCAAAGTGTATCATGAGACTTCATGGTCATTATCTCAATGGCCAGCTCTGATGTGCTACAATTGGCAGCGAGACAGACAGTAGGGGGTGTATTAGAAGAAAGCCTGTGCTTCATGTGGAAAGCTGGCAAGCCTCTCCGAGCTTCTGTCAACAACTCAGCGGTCTGATCCGATGCACTGAGTGCTGATTATGCTCTTGTTTCGGTAGGAAGTAAACAAGAAAATGAATTCCACAGCACAACACAGACTCTTTGTATCTTCAAAATGGTATGACTGGAATCAAGCCAACCTCATTGAAAGTTTGGTCATTTCAGTCATCAGTGGCCTAATACTGATGGAAGCTTTGATTACTGGTTGGATCCGGCAATAAAACCTCTGAGGGATAGACATGCAGCAAATAAAGACATTGATTGGTTGTTGGGTCAATTTAGGCATCAGAGTGCAGAGCTGGGTCCTTATAAAAGATTAATGGATTAGATACACAGCCACTACCACAGTAGGTCTTATTTCTCCAGTAACTTTATGATTGCTTTCCAGCTTGGCAGGGACCTGTTTCCTTTCCAACTAGCTGCAGAGCATTCTTCTTCTCAATAACATAGCTCAAAGGACTAGGGACAAAGGACTTCACAATTCATGAAAATGGCTGTTGATTAAAAGAAAAAAGAAAAAAAATTAAAGTATTCTAAACAATAAATAGCATAGGAATGAAAAATATATATTAATTATAAAAACTTGTACAGGTAGTCTTGGATGTATGACCACAATTGAACCCAAAATTTCTGTTGCTAAGTGAAAAATTTGTTAAGCAAATTTTGCCCAGTTTTATGAACCTCTTTTTTGCCAGTTGTTAAGTAAATTATTGTTACATTAGTAACAATGTTACATGAATCTGGTTTCCTCATTCACTTTGCTTGTCAGAAGTTCACAAAAGAGGATACTGCAACCGTCACAAATACGAGTCAGTTGCCAAGCATTTGAATTTTGATGGTGGGAAGTCTGCAACAGTCATAAGAGTGAAAAACAGCCATAAATCAACTTTTTTTCCAGTGCCATTGCAACTTTGAACAATCACTAAATGAACTGTTGTAAGTTGAGGACTACCTATACAGTACTGAAAAGGTAGAGGTTACTTTGTTTTTGTAACTGCTTCAAACACAAGACAGACCAGTTTTCAGACTTTGGATTTAAAAGTTGCATTACCTGGTGATGCTTATAATAATATTGGGCATTTCTGTTTGGTTTTCTTAATGTTTAATCAGCTAAGAATTTTAAGCACTCCTGTTCCCCTTGGCACAGTGGAACTACTAGTAAGTAAAACCACAGCTTAATAAGTGGTGTTTCGCTTGGAGAAAACACTAAATTGTGAAATATGTTATAAGAAGTCAAAATGAACTATGGTCTCGGAAATGTAACACACAATATTAACATTTGTATCCTTAACTTTAAATGAACCTCATTTGTGATCTCTTGCTTTCTGGTCTATAAAAGTTTTGCAGTGCAAAGCCTGTTTCTCGGACTTTTAAACTGTTGCCCCAAACAATTTAAATTCTTCTCAAGTGGAGAACCCAAATTCTATAACTTGAATGCAGTGATTATTTCTACAGGTTATTCAACTGTGAAAAAAAACAGATTTTCTAAGTATTTGGGAAACATAAAATACATGGAAAGAGCAAGAGGAAAGTAATGGAATTTGAGAACAACTAGATCAGGGCTGTCAAACTCGCGGCCCATGGGCCAGATCATGCATCACGCGCTGGCCACGCCCATGTCCAGTTTAGCAGAAGGGGAAAAAGTCGTGATATGTCAGGTGACACCACCATGATGCTACAAGTTTGACACACCTGAGCTAGATTATAGTGTGGGGAAATGTTAATATGTTGCAAGAGCCTTGGTAGCTCAGGCTGTTAAATGAGCTCAGGCTCTTAAGATCCAGCTGCCTACAACTGTTGTAGGCTGGAATCCCACCAGGCTCAAGGTTGACTCAGCCTTCCATCCTCTCGGGGTAGGTAAATTGAGGACCCAAGATTGTTGGGGCAATTACTTGTAAAATGCGCTAGTAATAAGTAGGCATATACAATGGAATGAGGGCTATTGCTGAGCACACTGGGTTGTATCCCAGAAATTGTAAGCCGCCCTGAGTCTTCGGAGAAGGGCATATAAATGTAATTAAAATAATAATAATAATAATACCTGCAAAAGTTTGGAAGGGAAACTCTGCCCTGCATCCTGCTCTAGCATATAAACTTTGGCAAGTATAAACAAGGTTTTCCCCTACTTAATGTGTGGCTAAGAAACTCCTTGCATTTACATTCTTGCCACTGATATTGTGCATTGGGATGGAGTACAACTCAATGGGTCTCTTTATACCTTCATTAATCATTTCTAGTTATCTGTTGTTTAAGAATAGGGAACCGATGATACGAAGGTCTTCTCCGAAGGGCCTGTTGCCAGCTCCAGTGAACACTGAACTAAATGGATAATCCAAGTTGGTCTAAGTTTCCTTATTATTTGGAAGCTATTGAAATCACTGGGTCATTTTAATCTTGATTACCTTTAGCTGAATAGGCTACTAATTTTAGACCAGTTTCTGCTTCTGCAGAGTGATACTGCAAAAAACATAGTCTTAAGTATAATTGGCCTGCTTGTTCCAAGCACTCCACATTATAGGTCACAGCAGGGCCTCTGTTTAAAGCTGAGTTGATAGACAATTGCAGCAAGAGAATTTCTATATGGCTTGCTCGATATTTAAACATATTCTTTGATTCCTCTCTTCTCTCTCCCCACCCCATGCCAGAAGACGTAATTTTCTGCTGTCTCTCTCTCCTTCTCCTTGCCTATCAACATCCAGAAAAAATAACTTCTGCTTCTCTATTTGAAAATGTTTTAATCTTTTACTTTTGGGAATTGACTTACGATCTTTTTGAATATAGTATGTTCCACATCTTGCTTCCTCACAGCGTCTTGAACTACCATACCAAGAAGTTCCATTAAGAATGTTATTAACTTTGCAGTTATAAGCTCTCTCTGTGTGTAACTACTGTTTATTTCAGATTGCTAGCTAATTGGCATGCTCTAACACCCTTGTTAAACCGACCAGAATATATTGCTTGGGGATGCCTTGGGAATTTATCTAATTTCATGCTAGAACTTAATAAGTAAGATCCAACAATTTTTTTTCATATCACTAGAAATCCATTAGTTGACTAACTCTTTTCAGTGAGCGGATGAAAGCTTTATTAGTCATAGGGTCTCTGTGCTAAGCATGTCATCAGAATTTTACATAGGATCGGCAGTGAAATACAATTTATTTTTTAGCTGAAGAAAATTGCAGTGATGTTTTCAGAAGTTGGAAATCCATTTTAAGCATACCCATGCTAAATGGGCTTTTAATTGTATTTAATTGTACATTTCTGGTTCTGTCTATGAATGGCATTTAATGACAAGTCAAAAGAAATGGGCTAATTAGAATAAATGCAACAAGTACAATTAATAAATTGTTACTCACTTCGGCATTTTTCTTATGTGACTCTACAGTTGATTCATAGACAGTTTTAAGCGACTTCCCTTTTTAAAAAAATGTGTTTTCTGAACATAGCACATAGTTACAAATTAAGTTTATTATTATAGCTTTCCTAATTAAATGAAAGTATATGTGTGCAATATTCTTCGTACAATTGCCTATAGAGTAATTGACTGAGTGACTGCATTATAGATTTTAGCATCCCATTTCAAGAAAGCTTGCATCCAAGTTTTTAAGAAAAACATTTAGTCAATGTTTGGCTAAAGTAGCTCTTGATATAGATGTTTAATGCTATGGTTGGTTTATAAATATTTATTATTATTATTATTTATTTGACTTGTATGCCGCCCCCTCTCCGAAAGGACTCGGGGTGGCTCACAGCTAAAAACAGACAATAAATTATCTAAAACACTATTAAATAATACAAGCCAAATTAATCTAAAACCCTTATAATTTTAAAATTTAACCCCCCCCCCAAGAGGTCAGCACAGCCCAGCCTGTTCAAATAACCAGGTTTTCAAGTCGTGGTGGAAGGTGCGAAGGTCAGGGGCCAAACGGAGCCCCAGGGGTAATTGGTTCCATAAGGCGGGAACTGCCACAAAGTAGGCCCTCCCCTGGGGCACTGCCAAACGACACTGGCTTGCAGATGGCACCCCAATGAGCCCCTGCCTGTGCACTCGTACAGGGCGGTTGGCATTCGATGCCGGCAGGAGACGCTCCCATAAATATCCCGGACCCATGCCTTGCAGGACTTTGAATGTTAACACCAAAACCTTGAATCTCACCCAGAGGGCAACCGGCAACCAATGCAGAACGCGCAGGAGGGGTGTAACATGGGAGTACCGGGAAACTCCCATCACAACCCACGCGGCCGCATTCTGCACCAGCTGAAGCCTCCGGATGGTATGCAAGGGCAGTCCTAGATAGAGAGTGTTGCAGTAGTCGAGGTGAGAGGTAACAAGTGCCTGAGTCTTAGGGTTTGTGGATGTAACACATTGTTTTATTGTGACCATCATGTATATATTACTAAAGCTCTCATGTTTGTAACCTTTCCATGGGTAAAATGGTGTATCATAGGACAAAATGTTTTCAACCAAGGTACTTCAAGTGGGCTAACTTACAGAATATGTCAAAAATCCGGGACCCATACCTCCCATGGAATTGAAATGTGGAACTTTATAACACATTTTATGACATAACACAAAATGTTATAAAAATTTCTTGTGGTCAACTTTTATGATTTGACTAGGCTATGCAGTTCAACATGGGACTTCTTTCAAGGTAAATACATTGATTAATATCTCTCTGCATTTTAAAATAACTTTTCTAGTACACTAAAAGCTCCGCCATGCTTGAAGGCATTGAAGAATCTGGTAAGGAAATATCACTGGAACAATGACTCAGTGGATCATAGCAGTGGTGAGATTCAATTTTTTTTACTACTGGTTCTGTGGGTGTGGCTTGGTGGGCGTGGCAGGGGAAGGATACTGTAAAATCTCCAGTCAGAGGTGGTATTTGCTGGTTCTCTGAACTACTCAAAATTTCTACTACCAGTTCTCCAGAACTGGTCAGAACCTGCTGATACCACCTCTGAATCATAGGTTGTCTAGTATCCTCCAAAGTTGATTAAAAACTTCCTTTTAGTTATCAGATTTCATCTGAAGAACCAAGAGATATCCTTTAAAGTTACCCCCAAGAGCACCTGTTTTGTGGACAGCTTTGTAGAAGATTTAATGTAGGTTTGTTTTGTATTTGTGCAAGGAGATGCTTAGTCTATAATATAGATTTGTTCTCTTCTCTCATAATAGTTTTGGTACAATAACAGGAAAAAAATCTATTTCAGGAACAGCATTACCATTGTCACAAATATAGACACAGAACCAGTGTGTGACAGAAATTTGAAATGATCCAGTGACAAAGTACAATCATATCACCCAATTAAAATATGGTTTTGGAAATTGTTCATATTCATTGATAGTGATTAATCATCATTCACCTGGTGACATTATCAAATGGTGAGAACTCTTTGAGAACATACCTCTGTGCAACAGATTTCTTTCTGTTGAATTAAAGAATCTCTACAAGTAGTCCTTGACTTATGATTTAATTTAATGACACTTTAAAGTTATGGTGGTCTTGGTGACAGTGATTTATGATCTATCCTTGCACTTAGGACCATCCCTCCACACGATCACAATTTGGTCACTTGCAACTAGCTCACATTTGTGACCCTATAAATTTGTATGATCCTGTGGTCACATGATAATGACTTGCAAGCTTTAGAGCCAACAAAGAAAGTCAGTTGGAGAAGCTGGATTTGCTTAACAATCATATATGATTACTTAACGACCACATTATTTCCTTAATGACCAAGGTGATTTGCTTAATGACCTTGGTAAAAATGGCCATACCTTCAAGTCCAGTCAGTGATGACTCACATTATGATCACACTGACTTAGGATGGAAACCAAATTGTGGAATCAGTTGTGGTTATAAATTGAGGGTTATTTATGATGTATTGAATAGGCTCACATAACCCATTTTTATGAGCTGCACAGAGACAAAACAAGTTTGGGTGAGCAATGAAGTATCAGAGGGGGAGAAGATTTATTTCATGTCAGATATCAAAATGTCATCCAATGAGATGGAAAAATAGAGATCCGAGTGTTTGCTGCTAGTGCCCTCATTTTTCCTTTTCCTAGTCTCATTGAATTCCTACCATTTGGTGACTATGAAAGTCACCACATGCTTGGCAAAAGCAAGCTTGAGAGACTGTCTCATCCCACTGGGATTGGCCCATCTCATGCTGTGAGTCCCTTCAGGACAGTGGTGGGATTCAAAAAATTTTACTACCGGTTCTGTGGGTGTGGCTTGGTGGGCGTGGCAGGGGAAGGATACTGTAAAATCTCCAGTCAGAGGTGGTATTTGCCGGTTCTCCAAACTACTCAAAGTTTCCACTACCGGTTCTCCAGAACTGGTCAGAACCTGCTGAATACCACCTCTGCTTCAGGATGATTATTCCAGCAGGCAAGGTTCAGTAGGAGGGCCTTCTCTGCTGTTGCTCCTGCCCTCTAGAACATCTTGCACCCTGCCCCACCCCTGATGTGAGGTTGGACCCAACCCACCTTTCTTTTCATAAGGGTCTAAAGATGTGGCTTTGCCAATCAGCTTGGGCCCCCAGTGGGCCCCCAGCACAATAGAGGTGGTTGATTGAATAATAACAGTTCCCACCTTCACTCCCACTTTCCCCAACCTCCCCATGAGTCCTTGGATTTAATGTATGTTTTAACTATATCTATCTATCTATCTATCTATCTATCTATCTATCTATCTATCTGTCATGTATCTATCTATCTATCTATCTATCTATATCTATCTATCTATCTATCTATCTATCTATCTATCTATCTATCTATCTATCTATCTATCTATCTATCTATCTATCTATCTATCTATCTATCTATCTATCTATCTAATCTAAACTGCCCAGAGGTATCCTATGGTAAGATGGGAAGCCAATAAATTTCATAAATAAATAAATAAATAAACAGCTATCTGAAGGTTCCACAAATATTTCCTTTAAATGGGATGCCGGTGCAAATAAAATATGACAAAACAGCCTCAACTTTTGGGAAGCATTATTTTCTCACCAGCTGGATTGGGCATTTTCCAATCAGTTTCCCTCTCCCACCAGCCTCCATTCTGTGGTTCTACTTGTAGATATCATGCTGGCAGAGTGCTTACATCTCTTCATTATTAATTCATCTCATGGAGCTTAATTGGACAAGGCTAGAGTGAATTTGACAAACATCACAGCAGCAGAAAAAGCAATCACTCTTTCAAGATGAAAATTTGTTTGATGTCTTACTGTGTAACTCATTTACTCTCCTTGGGAGTCACATGACCTGAATGTTAATCAGTCATTGATTGGCTTCTCTCCTTGGACAGTCACATGACCAGCATATTAATAGCTCGGCACTTGGTAGCGGCAGTGTTAGGCAACCTTGTGATTGGCTGCCAGGTTAAGATAGGGAGATAAGTGAGTGCTTGATGAGCACTTGACAGAACTTCACAGAAAATTAAGGCCCTAAAATAGCATGAGAAAGGCTTGTCAAATCAAGCATGATTATCACTGAATGCTTAAGGAATTCATCATCTGCATGAAATTGATACACTTCAGCACCAGCAGGCTTCCTAGTCAGCAGGGACTCATCAGACTTTTATTTATGTGTATTCACCAAATCACATTAATTCTGAGAGCTAAAACATGCTAAGGATGAAGGTTATTTTCTGTTCAATCTAATTTATCTATGACAATAATCATCACTAATAATACGTCAAATTAGATTGCAGTCATTTTATGCATGCATGCTGATTTGGAAAATAGAGTTAAAGCGTTCCAAAGTAATTAACTATTGGTAAAGGTATGGAAGGCCTGAAATAATCAGCATATCTGGATGGAAAATTAAGTTTTATAGAATGGATTTATAAATACATATCCGTATTTAATTCTGAATGTAAATTGTATTCTGTTAAAGCAGGCTTAATTCTGATAATACTATTAAGACCAATCATTTTTCTCAAGGCACCTGCACTGCTAATTCATTTGGAGTCCAATTTCACCGTGCATCAAAGAGAATTTGCCCGCCATTGCCAGGAAGAGTAGTCACATCTGGAATTCCTCAATATTTTCTAGTTTTATTAATGACTGTTGCATTTTAGGGGTTTTAAAACTGCTTGTGAAATTGCTCTGATATATGAATGAGCATGTAGAGGTGCCACAAGTTTCTATTTTTTGTTTAATTACATTCTGTATAATGATTCATAATCCAACAGGAAACAGAAATATGGTTTATTAATAAATTGTGTTTGCAGTTTTGATTAATTTATGTATCTTGAAATGTAATCCAATCTACATACATTTCTATTTCCAAAGCTCTGAATAAGCACAGGGAAAACAAGTTAGCTATTTGTCTTCCTCATCTTTGCCCTCTTACAATGTATGTTAATATGTTTTGCATATTAACCTAGCCTCAAAACCCTCTTCACGAGCATCACCATCATGACAATCATTGTGGCATAGTTAAAGCAAAAACTGCTTCTTGATACATTTTTCACAGTAGGTGTTTTAGAGCATCAATTGCTTTTATGGTACTTTCACAACCTCTTGACTTATTAAGTATTACTGTATTGTTTGAAATGTTTGGCATTAAATTGTCTGCTCAACAATGAAGCTTTAAAGATACCACTGTTATGCTGATAATTTATAGAAATTGAAGGGGAAACAATAACTCTATTCCTTGGTATTAAGAATTCTATTTTTTTAAGAACAGAAGAGAAAAAAAATGCTTTTCTTATTTTTCTTTTCCTAATCTCTTGTGATCTTGGTACCACTATGTGCTCTCTCTCCCTCCCTTCTTCCCTCCCTCCCTCTCCCTCCCCCCTCTATTGATTAAATGAATCTGTTCAAAAGACCAGTTCCCAGGCTTTTTGATCTAATCTGATCTGATCTTATCCAACCACTTTGGCAGGACATTGGGGAATTAAGAATAAGCAGCTTTACCACAAGTGTTTAATAACCCAACACAATCTCCTTATGGCTCTGTGCTGCTCAAGTTCTCATCTAGTCAACAGCTCATAGTGTAACAGATTGGACATCCCTCTGAACCTAGGAATTTTCATGCACTGTGAAACTAATCGCTTCAAGTTCCTTCATAAATCACACAAAGCAGATTTCAGCATCTCAACAAATTGAAAGAGGAGGAGGCAAGAGAGTGAGAAGACAAGAGGGGGAGAAAATTCACCTACTGAATAAAATGTAGAGATGCAGAGAAAAAGGTCCATGTAATCTACATTTTGTCATCTTATTTTCACAAGCACCATAGGCAGGCTAAATCATAACAGGTCTACAAATCAGTACTGATCTTATTTTACCCTCCTGCTTAGGAGACAGAAAGCATGTGTGGTTTCACAAACTTGTGTTTTGTTTTTTGTTTTGTTTTTGGTCTGCACAATTTATTTGCTGAGGTGATTTCCTGGATCTGTTCCTTGAAACTACTAATCAGAAGCTCAAAGACTCCCTTTGGCACTTCCCAAAAAGACACTTCTGAGGTTATAGATGGTGAAGTGAAATGCCTCAGCAGATGGTTGCCAGACACTTGTGGTGGTTGTTCAGATAAGAAATGAAACACGCTAAATTACTCCTGAAATTCATGGTACATTGCAATGTGATTTCCTAGTTTGTGAAACAAAAAATAAATAACAAATTTACTTGGTGCCAGATCAGATTATTCTTCCATCACACACAATATTGTGTAATCCAGCAGTAGTGCTGTGGCAAATGCTCATTCCTATAACCTCCCCCATGAAAATATATCATATTGTGTCCAGTGAAATCATAGACCAAAAACAGCACTAATATATAGGCACATTTTTTGTGTTGGGGAAAGAACAGATTGACTTGTTTAATGATAGTGAAATACACTGGTCAAACGATTTTTTAAATCAAAGCTGTTAATTTTTTCCATCTCTGCAAATTCAGTCCACTTCACCTTTCATTCTTCCATTATAGGTATTTGTAAATCCTTTCACCTTTGTGCAAATAGAAGTCTCACCACTTTTATCATATATAAAGTTCCATATTTCAGTAGGTTTTTCTCATAACCCCAAACAAAAAATCTATGACTTAAATTGTAAATTTTCTTTTAAAATCTTCTGAATCAAAATACATATTTGATCCCTATATGTTCTAGCTTTTTTACATAACCACCAAAGATAAAAAAAATATACCATTAGTTTAATTATATTTCCAGCAAATTTTTATAAAATCCTGTATACATCTTTGACAGTTTATCCAGTGTTCAATATCAGCAATGCATTATTTTATAAACATTCTCTTTAAGGTTATAGTTCAGTGTAAAATTCAATTCTTTGTTCCACATATTCTCCCATTGATCTAACTGTATATTATATCCAAATTTTGCCCATTTTCTCTCACTTGTTCATTCTCTGTTCCATTTTCAGTAAACGTTCATACATCTCAACAATAATATGATCATCATTTGCACACTATTCCACATCAAATTCAGTCATACCATTTCAGAATATTATTCTTATCAGATTTAAATTTAAATTTGTCCATTAGCTGAGCATAGGAAAGCCAATTTTGTGTGTGTGTATTTGTGTGTGTGTGTCCTTTGAATTCCAACTCTTCTCTTGTTTTTAACTGAAGTTCTCCTTGAGAGAAACCCCTCCCCCCCCAGGTACATTATGATAATTTAGCCATTTTTGTTTAGCTATCATTTCTCTTCTGGGGAAAAAAAACCCTTTTTGGAGAGACAGCATAAAGGGATTTTAGAAGACAGCTTTTTCCAAATCCTCAAAAGGGTACATCTAATAAAATGATTTTAAAAATCTGCATTCATCTTAACTTTATCCACACTGCCCAAATTTTAAATCATTCTTCTAGTACTAATAACCTGCTATTTTTCAAAGTCATCTAGACTTTTCATCTATACTAAACAACAAGCTGAGAAAAACCATTTCAAATCTGGTAATCCTTCTTCTTTCTTTCACATCCTGCAGCAATTTATATTTAATTCTCTGTTTCTTCACTTAACAGACAAATTTGGAGATATCTTTTTGTCATTGCTTAAATGGTGCATTAAGCAATTTAGATATTGTTTGAAATAGAAATAACATTCATCTTGATTACAGAACTTCTTCCTAATAAAGACAATTGAAAATTTTCTCATCTCAGCATATTTTTGTTAACTTCATTCTATGCTTATTATCAAACAACATATTATTTATATTAGTTAAGATAACACACAAATATTTAACTCTTTTCTGATTAGAAAAGTCTGCTCTTTTTCATCAGATAGTTTTCATCAGATCTTCTTGATCTTGTGAATTTATTTTTTTCAACAACTTTGTTTTTATTTATTAATCTTAAAACCTGTTAGTATGGCAAAGTCCTTCATTTTTCACTCTATCCCTATATTGTTGATTCTATTATCTTATCTTATCGTATCTTATCTTATCTTATCTGTCTGATGTCTCTATTCAACACTTAAGGAACCAAAACAAGCAACAAGGGGGACAAAGGATAAGTTTGTCTTGTCCCCTTCTGGATATCACATGTTTAGTTAGGTCACCATTAATCATAATTAGAGCCTTCTCAGAAATTGTGTGTGTGTGTGTGTGTGTGTGTATGTATGTGTAATTTTTTGAGTAAAATTCCTGCCAAAGTCCAGCACCTTAAACAAAAAAGGCCAGCTGAAATTATCAAAAGCTTTCTCTGCACCTAAAAAGATTAATGTGGCTTTTTTCCGTTATGTTGTTATAAATATTCAATTACATCCAATACAGTTCTTATATTGCCTTTTAATTGTTTTTAAGGTAAAAATCCACATTCATCTTCATGAATAAACTCTTGAAAAATCTTTTTTAAAACGGCTTGCAATTATATACACAAAGAAACTTTTTCATTATAAGAAACTTGGAAGCTATGGTTAGATCTTACTAAGTTCTGTGTTGACTTTGAAATAAACATCCGTTAGGAATGCATAATCACTCCTTTGCATCACATTTTAGATATCTTTAGACAGTGTAGTTTGCAAAGTCTACCTGATTGAGGGAAGCAATCTGAACATGTTGCCTCATTTGAGGTATCACTCTCATTAAGACCAAACCAAGAAAACAACTCTAGAAAAAACCCAAACTACTTTCATTAATATTAGCCATAGTAACATAATTTTTCAGATCTAACTGCATTTTACTTCTCCCCCTTCCCACCACAACACACACGTCTTATACTCGCCTAAAATCGGCAGGTGTCCACTTTAATTGTGTGAATATGCTTTCTTCTTTTTTGGACAAAAAAAAATAAGCCATGTTTTACATCTTGTTTTATTGGTAACAGATCTGGTCTATCTCTGTTAAAGACATCTTCCTTACTTTCTACATCTCTCTTTGTACATGTTTAACAGCAGGTTGACTATCCTTTAGGGCAGGGGTCCCCAACCCCCAGGCTGCGACCCAGTGCTGGGCTGCAGTCCATTGGGAACTGGGCCAGAGAAGTGGTGAATGGTGTGCACATGCATTCAAAGCTGCATTTGTGAAAGCGGTGCACATGTGTAACCATCTCCTTAAATGCAGTTCTGGCATTAAAGGTGCTGATTTTTAAAATTCCCCCCAAATTAAAAACATCATTAGACTATTATTTATCTCTCAATGCACAACATAGGGTTGACTGTCATGCCATAACAATATCTACATTATGGTACCACAATGTTTTTTTTACTGTTATGTGATATTTTTCTAGTTTCCAAATGCTTATTCCTGTTCACTTGTATGTCTTGAGATCTTAAGCAAATAAACTGAACAAATTATTATTTACAAATCATTAATGTGGTTAAACATTTTAATAACGGCACTTCTGACTACACGCAGAATGAAATATGACTATTTTCTTTGCTTTCCCTTAGGAATCTATTTTTAATCCAAAAATTATTTTTAATTAAAAAAAATGTTATATATTTCCATGCGATAATTGTAGGTTTCATTTGATTTGATTCTGCTATAATGAATGATCACAGATCATTTTGTATGTGCCAGGCCATTATTTTTCATTGAAAAGAAAGATTAAGGTGATGACCAATCCTTCTAGTTGTGCTGTCATTGAAACAAGTTTTAGAAGCTCCCAATTGTTTCTGTAGTTCAGCTATGCTCATCAGTTCTGATCTTTATTTCAATTAGCAACTCTTTATTAAATAAGTCAATGTTAATGAAGTAATCTAACGTTAATGGGGAACCATTCAATGAAATAAGAAATACCTACCATACGACATTGATTAAGGAATATATTAGATTCAACCAGTATTTTAGATCCCACTGGAAGCATAGTTTCACATGATTCAGTATTCAGAACTGGAATAGTCCAGTGGCAGAGAGAAAAGTAGAATAAGATGAGCCAGAGAAATAGAAAAGATGAGCAATATCATCTTGCAGTTTTGCAAATCAGACTCACTTTTAGTTTTGATAGGCCCACTGTTCTATAATCCTGAAGGGAGAGCATAGCTAGACATCTCTTGGAGTCCATTAATTCTTGATTGGGATCTAAATACTTCCAGATCAACCTTGGACCCTTTTGCCAAACTTAAAATCAGGTTCCCATCTCAGGTGGGTCCACAACCCGGCCTTCTTTGCTGATAAGACCTTGTACTTCAGGGCTTAAGGGAGGCTCTTGCAAGGGCCCTTTAAGAAATCCTCCACCAATATGTTCCTTGGTGCTTCACTTCTAGTTCTCTTCTACTGCCACTTTTTCTTTTTCTCTCTGCTTCCTAGTTCCCCATTTACCTGTAGTAAACAGTGATCCCTTTGGGTTTATTCTGTCGAATCCAGAAGCATCTAAAAGAAGGGAGTGGGCAGGAGGGCACTACACTGACTAAGATTGGACTTAAGCATAGTACATAAAATCATATGTTACAATGTCTTACCGGTTAATGAATATTTCATTAACAACACAAAAGCACACAACAGTTATAAATGAAATGTAAACCACTCCAAACTCGATTGCAGGAAGTACGATTTCAGCAACAGAGTGGTCAATGTCTGGAACTCACTACCTGATTCTGTTGTCACCTGCTCAAACCCCCACTCCTCTACCCTCAAACTAACCTCTATTGACCTCACCCCATTCCTAAGACGTCTGTAAGGGGCATGCATAAGCACACATTTGTGCCTACCATCCCTGTCCTATTGTCCCCAACTATTAGTTCCTATTTCTTGTATTTAAATTTATGTTTATTCTTGTTTCTGTTGTATTGTAAGCTTTTGATAAATAAATAAAATAAAATAAAATAAATGTTTCCTGGCTGCAGGCTCCCATTGCTTATTTGCTTCTTAATCTTCGTTAGTGATTTGTATGTTTGTTTTTCTGCTTCCTTATGGGCAGATCCAGACAAGGATACAAATCTAGTCATGGCTCAGTCTGACAGCTCTCACCATTCTACTCATCAAACATGCCAATCCTGGCTTCTTTCTTTTGCAATGTTATAGATAGATGCAATGGGGAATTCCTATCTGTAAGCAAAAATATTGCTGCAAAAGCAGTAACATTTTCTTGGAGGTTAGCCATTGGAGGTTTGTTTTTTTTTCTCAATGCAAAACAAATTAGATGGGAAGAAGATCACCTTGCCAGCTGGCGGATAAGCATTGATTAGGTATCTTCATGCTCATCCATGATCAGGAAGGCTGAGTTGCACTGGCTGTATATTCCTTGCTAACAGCAGGCCCACAGATAAAGCAATATTCTCTTCTTGATACCCTAAAAATGTCAAAACAATAGTGAAGCTCTATCTCCTTTCAATTTTGAAATACAAAGATTTGAGGAATGGAATAGGGAATGATCATATTTCAATTTATTCAGACAAACACTTCACCTTGAATCCTGATTTCTAAGCATATGACATTTATATAGGATGCTTCCTACATTCTAATCTGTACTCCATTATAGAGTGACCTATTCACTACATCCCAATTCTACTGGGATGAAATGCTCATGCAAACTCCCCAACATACCTATCTTAGATATATGGGCAAGCCTTGATGAGAGGCTGTAGTGTGCAAAATCAGTTAACAGAATGGGTGGAAGAGAAGGGAATTACTCTGTTAAGTCTTATCCTCTTTGGAAAGCTGTTTGCTGTTACTGTAATCAATGGCAGAGAGTTGGTTCAGATTTTTGATTAGCTGCAGCTTTATGTTTCATCTCATTCCTAATAACAACTTGATGGATTATAAATCAAGAATATTGCTTTATAAAATGAGCTGGCTTTCATGCATTAAGCACTCCTCCATAAAAACCTCTCATCACCATGCTATGCTGCTTGCTGCAAATAGCTTCAGTTTAGTCGGGATCAAGCAATAATCTGAGGCATGATCCAAACAGTGATTTCTCACCGATTTCATATTTTGAATCTTTATCACTGGATCTTTAAATGTTCAGCTGGCATCATGATCATAGATGTTGTTTCAAACAGTTGTGTGAATATGGATTTTCAACGTTCTCTCTCTGATGAATCCTAATTCACCAGACCAAAACATTTCATGTCTGAAACTAACTCAACAGGAGTTTTATGTATACATGGCAGATAACATGGAGTTCTCTGATCACCTGATTCCTTACATGATTCACCATGAGAGAAAAGCACAATCTATACAACATCCACTATCTTCATCTTCATCATAGGTTTATTCATTTATCAAATTTATAAAGCCGTCTGACTCTGGATGTCATACACAAATAAAATCAGATTACAGCTAGGAAAAAAACCAGAAAAACCCTGTAACATGTATCCAAGAGGAGTAGAAGAGCACATACTTTTAAATAAAAGTCCTCCAAGGGGCCTGATGCCCACCTTAGTCTAAGGTCTGGGGTAGGGGGAGCAGATTTTAAGAGCATGGTTGAACAAGGGCAGGGTAGGGACCATAGAGATTGCTAGGTGGTAGTATTCTATAGAAAAAGTTACTTGCTGGATCTCATTAAGATGACACAGTTTAATTAAAGGAAATAGGAATGTGCCAAGTCTGTCTGATCAAACAGAATGGGCAGAAATTTTAGGAGACAGACAATTTCTCAGGTGGCCAAACCCTATGGCATGAAGAACTTTATAGGTGATAACCAGCATTTTGAGTTGCATCTACTGGTAACTAGTACAGCTCATAAAGCAGAGCTGCAACATGGACACAAATGCCCATAATTGCATGCTGGAACAGGGGCAGCTTCTGAGTGGTCTTTTAGGGATGTCCACTATATAGCATGTAATAGTCAGTGAAGAAGGTGACTAAACCATGGGTCACTGTCTCTTGATCTAGAAATGGTTACTACTGGTACACAAAATGAATAAGGCCTTCCCCCCAAAAAATACATCAGTTATGGAAATGCAACCCTATTCAGGACTAAAGATGGAAATTCTCTAGTTTTGTGTGGACAAGATGCCCACAGCTACTCAGTCTGTTCTCTTCATCTTGATTCCCATCAACTAGCTTAGGGTCAAAAGTTTAGGCATGGATATTGCCACATAATAGGAAAGCTGGTACAGCAGCAACAAATACAAATCCAGTGGCATCCAAAAAAACAGAGGGAAATGTATTGCCAGTGATCAAATATGACCATATGACAAAGTAGCAACAATGGTGCATTGGAAAATCTGCAAGAAATATCATTTGCCTGCAAGCAAGAATTGGTGGGACCATAAAATAGAAAATGAAGAAGTTAAATTGCTCTGGGAGTTTAGAATTCAAACAGACAGGCACCTGCCACATAACACCTCAGACTTAACAATTGTCAAAAAGAAAGACAAAAAAGTCTGGATAGTGGACATGGCAGTGCCTGGAGACAGCAAAATAGAAGAGAAAGTACTACAGAAGATAACAAAATGCAAAGACCTTCAAATAGAAATAGAACAACTATGGCAAAGCAAGGGGTAGTACCAATAATAATAGGTGCCTTGGGTGCAATCCCAAAACAACTGGAGCACCACTTGAACACCATAGGCATTGGCAAATTCACCATCAGTCAGTTGCAGAAGGCAGCTTTGCTTGGAACAAGCTTCCATCCTGCGATGATATCTGTAATACCATTAAACACCCAGATGCCTACCCCAAGTCCTTGGTAAGGATTCGATAGGTAGACAAAAATGCCAAACAGAGTCTGAACATCTGTCTGACAGTGCAATTAATCATCATCATCATCAAACTAAAATAGGGAAAATCAAGATGTCTTGGGTTATATTGAGTAAAGATATTCCAGTTTATTTTTTTCACTAATGTACTTTGGTGATATTGACTTGTGTTTTGTTGAATGTGTTATATTCTATAACTGGTTCTATTACATGTTATGTTTTGTCTCCTTCTCCTTCTTGTTCTCTTCCTCCTGTTCAAAAACTGAATTGTTTTGAGAGAAATGGCAGAAATGATTATTAAAATAAAAAGTTTCAGCCGTGTAACTTTAGGAGCAGTGTTGACTTATGTCCTGGGTGGGAAAGCTGTGAATGGAGTTTGAATGTTTAAAATTCTTCAGCTGTATTTCTGTCCAGATTAATCACAATTACTTTATTAAATATTGCTCTCCAGTTTATTTATTTATTCATATATTCATGTTTTGCTTGCATTTTAGGAAGACTGATTTCAATAAAGCTTATGTGATTTTTATAGCACTTTGTTGTCAGTGTTCAGAACTACATTCAATTGAACCGATCAACAGGATTTTGCCAGTTCTCCCAAAGACATTGAGGAAATTCGCTTAAGTGTTTCCTTGGATCTATTTCTTTCCTGCCAAAGTAAGTTAGAGTGGAATGGGACAGAATACCAGAAGTGCTAGAAAATGAAGAATTATGATTCATGATCACAATCAAGCCCATAATTTCTGTTTCTAAACAGGACAGTTGTTAAGTGAGTTTTGCCTTATTTTATGACCTTTCTTAACTGCTCTTAAGTGAATCGTTACCATTGTTAAGTTAGTAGTATGATGGTTAAATCAACTTGGCTCCCCATTGACTTCACTTGTCAGAAGGTCAGAAAAGATGATCACATGATCCTGGGACACTGTAACCATCATAAATATGAGCCAGTTGCCAAGCATTTGAATATTGATCACATGACCATGGTGGTGCTGCAATGGTCGTGTGAAAAACAGTCATATGTCACTTTTTTCAGTGCCATTGTAACTTCAAATGGTCACTAAATGAACTGTTGAAAGTCAAGGACTTCCTGTACTTCTATAGATTTCTGATTAGAGTTTGCAATTATAATTATAATTCTTTATTAGCCAAATGTGATTAGACACACGAGGAATTTGTCTCCATGCATAAGTTCTCAGTGTATCATAATAGTGATAGATCATTATCATAGTGTCACTTATATTAAAAATTTTCAAGGTGCAATACTTTTTTCATTTTCTATGAAAGCAAAAGATTTTTCTGCTAAAAAGCCAATATTAGATATTTCAGATTTTTTGTTTTTAGATAGGAGTTATGGATAAAAAGTATTATATTAAACTTTGACTGAATATGTGCCAATTTTTACTGACCTTGATGACTATACATACCCACCCACACACTTTATCTATGGTGATTTGTTCCTCACCTGGTCACAATGGTACATTCATTGCCACTGTAACTGAGTCCATCTATCTTCCTGTTGTTCATCTTTTTCCTTCCATCTTTCCCAGCATTAGAGTCTTCTTCAGAGAGCTAGAACTTCACATATATATATCTGAAATAGGATAAGTTGAGCCTGGTCATGTGACTCTCTGTATTGATAATCCATTTGTTTGGTGGGGACGGGTTTGGCTGTCAACAGCATTCTCCAATACCAGAGTTCAAAAGTATCAATCTTCTTTCTCTACAGTTTCTCCTGTTTTCTAACCTGTTTCTTCAAAGTTCAATTAAGCAGTAAACACCTTTGGTTTTTTTGTTTTTGCTATGGACTAATTAGTAACTAATCTAACATATACTTTATTCCCATACATGATTTCAAGCTTACTCTATCCCATTCCACTTACTTAACACACTTATCCATTTATTCTCTACTTTCAATGGAGAATTCTGCTCTAACCTAGTGTTGGTTCTTCTAAAATGGTGTTGACGGGAAGTGGCAAGCATACACTATCATATGAGATTTGCATTGGTGGCTTTGAGGGGAAAAATAACTGCATATGTTTTTATCACAATAAATAAGCATAATTAATTACTTTGTAAAACTGGAAGAAACATGAGAAGAAGAGAACCTTCTATAGTCATTCTCTGTTTTCCAACATTGAAAACACACTATATGAGAAAACCAACAGGATTACAGCTGTATGTCAAGGCCAATACTGCCCTTGGAATAGTAATATATCTTAAAGACAGGGGAAAGGTAAGCTATTCTCAGCAGAGCATGGAACAAAAAGTTGTGCAGGATTAAACAATCAGCTGTGTGCATTGCTATTTGTCAACAAATGTTTGGAAGGGAAAATTCAACAATATTTGTGCCAGGTGGATGTGTGATATGTCAAGAAGATAAGCTAATGATACATTTTCCAAAGAGTTCTGTTATTTTCATTAACTTCCATTAGCACATGTTTAGAAAATACCTTTGTTCATCTATGATAGAATTTGACAAGCAAAAAATTATTATAGCCCAGTGCTACAATTCTGTACAGCAGAGAACACATCTCTTTTCAGCTGTGGAGCTGCTTTAAATCAAAGGCCAGAGAAGCTATATTCAGGCAGTAGGAAAATCTGTTGACAGCTTACATGGAAAGAGGAAACAAGCCCACTAGTCCTATTTCTTGCCTTGCAAAGAGCCCATTATCATCTAGAGTGGAAGGCCTCTTTTATTTATGGAAATTCTTCATAGAACTCAGCACAATGGAAAATCAAATGCCCAATTGTACGGGAGAGTCTCTATAGCTGGAGGAAGTTCTCTACCAAGATTGCTTGCCTTCTATGCATTGTCAAAGAAGCAAGAGAGAAGAACTAATGTATTCATCTGCATTCCCTTAAATGTGATTTCCTTAAAGCCTGAATAAGTTCTACAAAGGAGTGTCAGAGGAGGTTGAGAACAAGAGAAGAACAGAAGGCAGTTCTTTAGAAAGGAGTCTCCTAAAAAAAAGGAAACAAAACTGTAACCCTCAATAATTACATGGGCTTACCCGGAAAAAAAAGTGATGTACTTATTCAGTAGGAAGCAAGGATTGGTTGATTCGGTCATGAGCAAAATATGAATCATTATGGGTTCTTATTACATTATTCATGGTTTAATTGCAGTGGGGAATCAACTTTAGCATTTTGGGTGGGAGTTGTTATACTTACACTGTTATTAAAAAAATCGATGACTTACTTAACTTACCAGTTAAGGTCTTTTTCCTATTGTTTATATCTAGAGTTGTCTACCAAAGAATAATGGAATGACCATCATCTAATGAACCAAAGCAGCATGGCAAGTTGCATGTTTCTTTTTGCCGAAGAACAACTGTTGGTTTGGAATGTTTAGGATTCTGTTAGACCAAGAAGGTCCAACCTTGGCTGTGGAATTCTGGAAGTTGAAGTCCAAAGTTGAGGTCTTAAAGTTGACAAGGTTGGACCATTATTTTATTTAGCGCTATGTTGTTATTGTTCTGTATCACATGTTATGATTTTCTAGCTAAAGCTTTCCCCCCATTTTCAATAATTTTCTGAGTTGTCATTCAGCCTAGGATCCATTTACTGTAGGCAGTACTTAACTTGACAAAAAGAGAGGCATCATACTCTTCTGCCAGCCTAGCTAACAACATGCAGTTGTTCTGCCAGTCAATGACAGAAGCCTAATTGCTTCCAAGCACAAGACTGTATTGCCAGAGAGAGGTTTTAAGACATGAAGGTCATCTAATAATTGGATCTCATTGTCCTATGTTAATTGTTTTTCAGTTTTATCTTAAATTATTTATTCACACCCTCCCATGTTTTATCAACCCTGGTTCTTTTCTTCTTCTTTTAGTCTCAATTAACTGCTCGCTAGTTTTTCTTCAACCTCTCTTTCAGACAGTAGGAGCTTTAATGATTTGAAGGCCCTGAGCATTATTTTGGTTGGGGCATATCGTTCTGTGTCGTTAGTGTGAAAAACCAGCTTCTCACCACCACAAACGGTTGCTGATAGGAAATGAGGCTACCCTTGCTTAACCTGAGTTGCATAATGTAGGATTTTATAGATAGATAATTGTTCCCAACCATTACAAGTTTTAAATTCTAATTTGCCTTTCATTATTCCACTGTGAAAATGTTCTACTTGAAATCCCCAGTTACTGATATTTGCCACGGATAATTTCAGTTTTGTAATTGTAAACTGAAAAATGCATATTTTTCCCAACTAATACTGCATCAATAAAAATAGCTTAATTGCAATTATTTAAAGATATCCTTATAACAGCAAAATATATTATAATGTTGTAAATACTATTAAATAAAATCATAAAAATGTGTTGGCATATGGATACACACACTTGCACATAAATATCCATGCATTTGCCTCCTTCAATTAATTCTTTTTTTAAATGAAAAAAAATACTGCCCTAAAGTGAGTACAATATTCTAAGACTGCCATGCTTATTTCAATTAAGCAATATTTTGTGCAAAAAGGAAAACCTATAGGTGATTACTAATACTATACCATTCTTGAATGCCTCTTACAGTACTTTCCATCTAGTTAAAGTTACTAATTCATTGTGCTAGCCTGCTATGTGCATATCACAGTGTGCAAATCTCTACCTTTAAAACAGGAGTACATCTAGCAATAAAAAAAATCAATTGAATTACATTGGCTCTAGCTATTGGCAACTTATAGCTTGAAAATCTGCTATAGCCCATGACCCCCTCTCCCAGAGGGGATCAAAGGGGAGAAAGTTAAAAAGTGAAAAGAAAGAAAAAAGAAATAGAAAAAGAATGGGTTGAGATACAAATATATAATAAGATACTACATGTATTCCATAGCAAATGCTGCTTTATTATGTATTAATTGAATCTTGAAAGCTTCTCCAAGTTTGTTTCAATTTATACTAAACAAAATCAAAGTTTGCCTATTCTGAATTTCTTTCTGTCTCTAGATTGTCTAATCTCTTCTCCAAGTCCCTCCTTAACAGCTTGCTCTTTATTTTCCCAAGGTCGGCTCAAATTTTTTTTACATTGTTCAGTTAAGTCAAGCAGGAACATTTATTATAATGGCAGCAATGTTACAGGAAGATGCTGAAGTTGAATCATGGCAAAGGCAGCATTTCATACTGCACGGAAGAAGGCAATGGTAAGCCACTTGTATATTTTACTAAGAGAGCTACACTGATAGACAATATAAAGTTACTGGCCCTTCAGGTTTGATGCTACTCAATATGCTAATAAGGAAGCGTTAAGGATATTTCAGAGTACCGTTTATTATGTGGCTAAATTAAAGCCTTTAGGAGATCAAATTGTTGATGTTTCAGGAAAATTAAATGTGAAACTGCAAAGATATAATTGCAGTGACAACCTGGAATATAAGAAGCATGAACATGAAGAAACTCAGCGCAATGGAAGATAAATGGAATCTTCTGTACTGTACATTGACATCTTAGAGTCAGACATCAACAATGGATTAGAATTGGACACTTTTAATCAGGGGGTTATACGATACTGTTTATTGTTCACAGCACGAAAGATGAAGGAATGTAGCATTCAGAACGGATGCAGGAAAGACAGTACTTAGGTACAGTGCAGTCAATGATTCAATAATATAAAACTGAATAATATAAATTCAACTTTGTGAACAAGACTTTAATAGGATGGTTAAGAAGAGGAAGGTGATGAATTTCATGGTCAAGTTCAATCTAAAACCAACAAAACATGAAAGCAAAATTTGCTGCTTGAGCTTGGGGATTAGAAAGGCAAATTTGGAAATAGTAAAAAGGAAAATATTAATGGAGTGTTTGGTCTAGGAAAGAGAAATGAAGCAGAAGAATTACTTATTAGTTGCTGCCAATCCATTGGTTCCTTTATTATTGACACATTCTTCAAACAACAAGACAATGCCTATATAAGTGGATATCTCCAGATGAAGTTCATAGATATAAAATTAATTATATTATCAAATCAAGGAGGTGGCAGAGCTCTGTTGTAACATTAAAGATGAGGCCAAGAACTGACAGTGAAACAGATCATGGACTGGTCATTTACGAGTACCAGCTTAAATTAAGCAGGAAAATAGGACAGGCAGTTTCTACATTATAACCTTCAAAATAGGCCTATGAGAACATCAGGAATAGTTTTGAAATCTAGAACCACCTTAATAAGGAACTAGATCTTTCTTTTCCTTTTCCTTTCTCTTTCTTGAAGAAAAATATTGGGATTAACATAAAAAGTGAGTTCATGCTGTTCACGTAACTAATTTGGATCTTGGTAAGAAACCTGTAATATTTTTTGAATAATGTCCATATTATCTCAAAAGATGGAATAAAGATTGTATTAGAACTATGCAGAACTGTAGTTTCCTCAAAGTTTGCACTGGAACATACCATCATTCTTCAAATAGCAAACTCAATTAGGTGATGACTAGAAATAGAACCAAATGGAATTCCCGAGAAAGAAAATATTTTCATAAAATCATGAGCTGTGTTGTGTACATTAAAAAAAAACTCTTAATGAACCAATCCCCTTACCAACTGCAATAAAATAATAAAATAAAAAATAAATATAAAATAAAATATTGTAATTCTGGCAGTGAACAATAACATTACTAAAATAAAAGTTAAAAAAAACCCCAAACATCCAGAAAAAGAAATAGCTATTCTAAACTGATACAATGCACTCAGGCCAACCTAAGGCCTGGAGAAACAGTCAAATTTTGAGGGTTTTGTAAGCATAGGAAGGGGGCCAAACAACCTCAGGAGGAATGATATTCCAGAGGGCAAGTGCAACAAGAGAGAAGTCATGCACCTTACCTCTCATCAGATAACACTCTTCAATGGAGGGTGAACTTGAGCCTGCAGATCTGCTTAATTATAAAACAGAATAGACTTGAAATATCCTAGGGGAACTCAGCATGTTCAGTAATGTGATGACTCCCCAGGATGCTTTCCCAGATACCTCTCCAGATGTCAGCTTGGAGGAGAATGAACCAGTTCTGGGCACATCAGCAGGGGAGTTGCTCAATGGTGCTTCAGCTCCTGCTGCAGCTGAAGCACAGTTGCAGCAGTAGATCCCTGAGGCTTCAGGTGGGGAAAACAAGCAGCTGCAGCCAGTCAGCGATGAGGAAGAGTAACTGCCTTCTGAGGCTGATCCAAGAACACGTAGGGCAGAGAAAAGGCAGGAGCAAAGGAGGTCAGCCAGATTGTTCATAGGGAGGCAGCCTTACCCTTCTTGATGGGCTGCACCAGAAGTTGGCTATTTAGCACAGCAGACAGATGGAGATGATGCTGGGAACAATATGTTTATTTCTTTGCTGTGTGTTCTTGCCTTAAACTTTGGAATGTGTCTCTTCAACTGTTCCCTTGCCTTGCCTTGCCTTTGCCTGTGGATTTGCCTTTGTCTTGGAACTTGCATATATATATATATATATATATATATATATATATATATATATATATATATATGTAGGTCTTGGTGTATTTGGGTCTTGTCCCGTGTAAGATTGAGAATACCTTGGCAACGTTTCGACGAAATCTCATCCGTCATCTTCAGGCTGGTGTCTTCAGCTTCGTTCTCCTGGGAGAATATATATATATCTCCTGGGAAGATATATATATCTTGCCTATGCCTTGCTTTGGTCAAGTGCACTGGTTTGGTCTAGTGTACTGGACTCACCTTTGCCTTGAGAACTAGTATTGGCTTCATTTGAGTAGCCTTTGAAACTCATTGGGGTTGAACTGGCACCAGCACAGGGAATTGCTGGGGAATACCAATTCAGGCTAGGAAGCTTTAATAAGAACTCCTCACACACATGGTGTGTGTGTGTGTGTGTGTTTGTGTGTGAGTGTGAGTGGGACAGTATAAGTAGCCTTAGAATGACCCTGGCAGTTACACAAGGAAAAAAATATCAGAAAACTGAGATGTGTAAACTGAAGGGCAATATTGTAAAGGAAGGTGTGGCTGACTAGGAACCTGAATAGGATTTAGAGAGTGAGATAGACTACAACCCTTGCATCTGTTAACTCCAAATGAGCAAAGTTTTAAAAGTATTGGCTTTAAAACACTATATTTTAAGAACAGCATCCTTGTTAGAATAACAATGCTGCTCTTATCTCAAAAGAAAAATGCTTTGAGGCTCAATTCTTCCATTTATTCCAGTATTTCTATTATCAATAGGGCACCAGGATAGTATCCTAATAGAATTCTGCCTCACTGTGACTTCCTAGATTCTATCAGGTTAGATTGAAAGAGGATGGTCTGCTCTAATAGACTGCATACCAATCATATCACTATTTTAAGGACCTACCTTGTCCTTTTTTCTTCCCAGCTAAATTACAGTGTTGCCTTTTAAGGTTGTTCTTTAGAAGGAATGCCTCCAGTCAAGCATGCAATATATTAACTTCTAGTCTCTCCAGTAATACAGTGCATTCCTTCTATATTTTGTTCATTGTATAGCTGCACAAAAGGGCTCTTATCCGCATGCATATCACAACTGGAAAGATGATTTTCTTTGGTGTACAAGGGAGTTGCCACTCGACATGAAAACTTCTCTGAAAAGCATTCAAGAAAAAAGCAAAAATGGGGGACCTTGACAGTGGCTTTTCTTCTTTCAAAAACACAAGTGCACACTCACAAAACCTGATACCCTATGGAAACACATTCTTATGATTCAGACAGTAACAACCCTCTGGTCCCACATTGTTGTTTCTAGCTATGATGGCTCTCCAAAGCCACAGTTGTCTTTCCTTCCTATTAAAAATGAGATAGTTTTAGCTGGGATTGAAGAGTTCCACGCAACATTCTTCCACTGAGTTCTCTAGGTCTTTTCATCTGTATTCTGTACTGCTACATGGGTAACCCAACTGGATATTTTGCCCTCTGACATAAAGCAAATTGGGTGGACTTGTGTGTGGGGGATAAGCTTTTTATTCCAATCTGCTTCTTAGCCAATTTAGAGATGAAGATAAGAAGAATAGCAGAACAAAATTATGGGCTGAAAATTGTGAAGGAAATTAAAAATAATACAGTCTTGTAATGTTAATGTCATTTTGGCAATAATCTACCAGACTGCCATATGTTGCCAGTAAATAAAACTTTAGTGGATAGCCACTGTCCCGTACATACAAACATTTACTAAATTATCTAATTAAGTCAGTAGTACACATATTGGGAAACATACTGGCCAATTAGCTAAGCAGAGTTGCGTTGGCCAAGTTGTCAGTATTTGGCAGGTTGTTGACATCTCAATCAACACATGCATCAAAAGAGAAGTAAAATGACAAAAAAAATCAAAACCCACCATCACACTTTTTATAATAAAAATGTAATTCATTGAAGCCTTGGGGGTTACAGAATTAAGCCCTGATGTTACATTCCTTCCGCATTGGCAAAATATAAAGTTTCATTTCAGTCAAACTCAATTCTGGCTGACTTCATAGATTCATCATACAATTTTCTTGTCAACAGTATTGGAAAAGTTTGCCATTTCCTTATTCCAGGACGTTTCTCAAACTTTCCATCTTAGCCTATAGTGCCAGGATTTCCATGCAAATACTACCAGATCCGAACCTGATTAATTTTTTAAGGTTACTTAGTCCAGCCATCTGGGATGGGACAGGGACAAGACAAATTTGCATTATCTTATTCTAACATTCAAATCACCATGAAGATAAGTGGAAGTTGCTCCTATACTGCTGCTGTTTAAATAGTCATTGGTAAAGAATGTAGAATTGACTACCACATATCCCAAGCATGGTGAACATAGAGAAAAAAATGAAGCCTCCCAGTTGCCAGTATAAATATATAAAAAATATTTTACATATGCTTATGTAAATGAGGTTGTAAATATGGGTGCCCTCTACATGTATGGACCTGTAACCTCTGGAATTCGCTAGCCAGCATGACCAATACTAAAGATGCAGAATTGAGTCTCAAAATCTGGACAGTGCCCAAGTTGGAGAAGGCTGAAACAGAGATAATTAATCTGGATCCTTAGACACCATTGTGCTGTTAGTCACAGTCTTGTTTTTTGTTTTTGTTTTACATATTCAGAGTTTCAGATTACACAGGAATATATGCAGTACCTAAACTAAAAGCTTTAAATCCCTTAATTTAATATGCATTGATACACACCCAATTCAAAGTCTAGCTGGCAGGGGTGATGGTTACATTGTAGAAGAATTAAGATATGAAGTCTACCATGCTCACCACCCTACTATACAGTATATTAAGACCCTATTAGTATTCCCATCCATTTTTTTAAAATTTCCAACAAAGCTTGACCAGTCCTAGCATAATGCTTTTCTCATACTTTATGGTATTTTTCACTGGAGCATCATTGTCATACCCAATTCATTTGAGAACAATCTCTTGTTTTAAGAATCATCTCTTGAGTCTTCTTAAACATCATCTTTGCATACTACTTAAGCTGAGAAATGCCTGAACAAATATTTCTGCCTCCCTGGCCTGCTCTATGCAGGTTTTGCATACTTTATTTTTCATCTACCTACATCCATATCTTCATTGCGCAAGGTATACAACATCACACAAGGAAACAAGGAAATGCAAATCAAGTAGAACTGGTAACTATATGATTATATAGTTCAGGGAATTAAAAACCCAGAAAAAGGCACAGCTCCTTTAACAAGCAGCTGACAGGTAGAAAGCTGTCTGTTTTGGACCCAAATATTGCAGACTTCTACAACTATGGTATATAATTTCCATGTTGTACAAAGTAAATATTGCAAGTCTATCATTTTATTACGTCTATCAGGAAGCCTGCCTTAAATATTATTTATCAAATTGTAATTTGAAAAGTAATTATTGTAAAAAGACTGATTATTTTTCAGTGTAGGACAAATCTAAATGAATGATGGAACTAGTTTTCAGAGACCCTGAATAAAACTAATCATAAGAACTGAAAACCAAGTGACATACTTTGGTTATCCATGATATCCTCAAGTCCGGCTAAAATTGTTCTCTGAAGCTTCTATATCTTTGGATACAATCTTATTCAGATTGGGGAGAAATAATATCATGCTATGGTTTCTAGCTCCAAGCAGAACTATCAGAAGAATGCATAAAGTATTTTCTATGATGAATTATTTTACTATATATACAAGAGCCAAATCATTTGATTGGATTTCTGCTATGGAGATATCAAGTGTTCTGCTTATTTGATGCCAGGTGAGCTTCTTTCTGTCTGAGAAACTTAGATCAAACAGTCCCACTGTTAGTAAAAATGGTACCTCAATAGAAAATGTAGATTGAGGAGAAACCTCATAAAAGGAAAGAATCATTTCTGTTCCCATATGCTGCAGTTTCATAAGCTTTCATGGCTTATATGTAAAAATGAAGATGCAATGTTTTTTGGTCTTGGAAAAGAATGGATGAATGGAAGTATAGTTGAGTTCCCGCCTCAACTGTGAGGCCATAATATGATTTATCTGACTTCGGTTTAGCTAATTGTATGGATTTGACTATTGAAGTTTGTAAATCATGGTTTATAGCTCATTTTGCTAACAATCTAGCCAACTGTGATTGATTCAATTTACTTCAGTTAATATGATACATATGCAAGCCAGGGCACTGTTTAGGACAACATCTGATTTTTATATTATTCATATGGACAATGTAATCTGAGAGCCAGTCCTAAATACAATATGCTATAATTGCCAATCAGCAGATATGCATCATGAATGCCAGTCAGTAAATACAAAGTGCATATATTTTCATATTTAAATGCCCAGAAAGCCAATAGTCTACATGCCTGGCAATTCCCCAAGCAGTTGAACAGAACTTCTAAAACAGAATGGGGAATGATGAATGGCTAATAATGGTTATCACTCTGCTGGCATGATTGTGTGTATGAATAATTCTTTAACAGCACCTCCAGGATGTGTTAACCTTTTCATAAATAAAGCAACAATTACACTCCATTGCGATGATCACAAAGCACACCTTAATGAGAGCATCTGCGGCCTGGCCTTCAAATAATGCAGGGAATTTAATGAGGTGACCACAAACTGAACAAGGAAAGGAATCAGGGACCTTTCTACTGTCTTAGAAACATGTCATATTAAACTGAAAGTTGTTATAATGCAACTATAGCACTCATAATTTAGAAATGATGTGCTCTGACACTAGGCCTGTAGCACTCTGATACACATTTATCTCAATTACCTTCAGAAAACTGGAGGAAAATTCTGTTTTTCCTTAAGATGCTATGCAGACATTCTTCTACAGACCTTTCTTTTTGTTTCTTTTTTTACAAAACCAAAAAGGCATTCAACATACATCCTCAGACCGAAAAAGACTGGTTAACTTGTCATTGTTCACACTTAGCAGTGATTGAGGGCAACATTGGCAGCAGGTTAGATTGTAAAAGAAGTTCCAATACACAACTATCTATGGCTGGTAGAGGAGAATCTGGAGGAAGAATTGGGTCATAGCAATGGGACCTGGAAGGACCTGGAGACTTGCTGGCAATTGTAGCAATGTCACTGATGGGAAAGGAGATCACTCAGGTTACAGGAGACAAGGTTAACCAATGGTGGATATTTAACTTTGAAGGATTGGCTAGAGGAAGAGAAGTAGGCAAACATAATGCTTACATTATTGTACTTAAATAAATGTCTTACGTATAATAATGAAAGTATGAAAAGTACAGACATAAGTACAGCATTTCAGAATTTGTATTTAAAATTTACAAAACACAACTACATCACTCAATAGTGATTATACAATAATATAGGAAACATAAGGTATAATTATTAAAATAAAATAAACTTGACAAAAAAGGGGAAGAGAGATCCATATAATAACTATAAAAAGCAATTTAAAATTAATTCAATCCTTAGCATTATCATTAAATCTAGACCATGAAGAAACATATTATTTAATTTTCTCATTTTTAACACAGAGATCTTTAAAAAAATAGACTGATATTCATATCCTAAGCCATTCCTTAAAATTAGACAGGTATGTTTCTTTCAATTATGTTAAATAACCATCTGCAGAACCCAAAGCATGAGAAAGCTATGTTCTTCATGCAGTGACAAATTTTATGTTTTTGGAATATAGTTCAACATCACATTAAGAACCTCAACTATAATATTTCTTGACAAGATTGTGTTTATATATGTAGTGATCTGAAGTCAAACCTGTGTATAACTGAAAAAAATCAGATATGAGTTAAAGAACCTTTAAATTGCCTTAAAAGACTCTAATGTCTATTCATTGATTGTGGGGACTAATAAACATGAAATAATATTTTCTGATTAATTCATTTTATTTATAAATTATAAGAAGTATATTTTATATTTTTTAATAACTGCATCCAGTGATTCTTCAAAACTGGATATTCCAATTCTTCATTGTACAGTTTAGATATACTGTATTAGTAATAGTTTCTTTTTAAATTAAATGATTGGTTTTCATTCAAGTGCCACAACTTTTAAGGGTCTTAAAGTTTCTGGTGTCTCATGGGCTGCTAGAACATCTAGGACATACAGTTTAATTAATACAGGTTTGAATTGTATATTTTGCCAGGCCAATATTGTAAGTAAATTATATTTAAGATGCAAGCTCTCAAAGAATTTAAAACAACTTTTAATAATTAACTGATTTAAGATGTTGATCTTTTATTTGTTCAAGATTCCAATGAAGCATTCTCCACAATGTTGAAATTTGGGTTATGTCACAATGTGATTTTCTCAAGAGAATTGGGATCAAAATATTATGACTGTTCAAAGCCGGAACAAAGATCCTTGTTTAATATACCTGGATGCTAAGACTTGCCAAGATTTTGGAGTTGTTACAACTCTGTTGTCTAAATAGGCCTACAGAGGAAAATATTCATAAAAGGTCTCATTCCTAAACAATATAGAAGATTATATAGTTTTAAAATCCAACGATATAGTTTTAAAACCTGGTAGATGAAGCTACCATCATTATAGAGTAATTTCAACTTGACCAAGATTATAGCCCACCATAAAGATGTTATCATTATCTAATCTAAACTGTGTAAAACATCTATTAGAGACATCTTTCTTAAAATGTATATTAATCTGAATGGAATATTCATTTTGATAATATTAATAATGCCTCAAAAGTGTAATGGAAGCTTAACCATGGAGTTGCATCTACTAAAGTACCATCTATGTATTTGGATATATTTAATTTTTAAAATTGTGATAAATTTCAAGACAGATTTAAACCCAAATATTTTATGAAGCCTGTACAAATTATAAATCCTAACTGGTTACAGTAGTCTATAGGTAAAGTAGATCCCAAAGGCAACAAATTAGAGTTGATAGAGTTAAATAACATATCTTATAACATCCATCTGGCCAATTTTTCCTAGTTGCTTCTGCACACACAAATTACTTAAGTTCTCAGAACCATTGAGGTCAATTTGTCAATTTACTTTTATACTTTTCCTGATACATCTTAGTCCCACTTTCATATAGTAAAGTGATTTGTATTGAGAAACATTCATTTCTCACACAGACTACATTAGCCAATATCTTTATATAGCATTTGCATGTTTTGCATTCATATTAAGCCTGCATCTCTATGTGTATGTGGTTTTTTTTAATAAGCATAATAAGCATGTTGCTTCCAAAACCATATTGACACAGATTTTTTACAGTCATTCTGACTTTTCTCCCTTTATCTACACCATTGTTTTCTTCCTCTTACTTATTTTAAGAAACACATCAAGCTATCACCAGAGATTAAAATACAACACTGTAAATCAGTATAAAAAGCTGCATCTGTCAACCTTGATGCTGCATAACTGTAATAATTTTTTTAGAAAAGCCTTTCGCTTACTAATTGTAATATGTAAAAACCAACCTTATTGTTTTCATTTTCAGGAACGTATTGATAAATGTTTCACAGTAAAGGCTGTAAAGGACAGGAAGCCATGAATAAACAATGAACATTCTTAAGATGCTCTTTTAAGTTGAAAGAATCATCCATCAACCCATTCAAAACCCGTCAGCACATGAGAAGCTGCTACCAGGAGCAATTCAGTGCTGATGTTAGCATTTCACTTATTTCTGGAAGAATAACATTGCCGGTCCACACAACTGTAAAGAAAAGTTTGGAGGCACACATCTAGATCTCCTTTCCTTCTGCTCATCTCTGCTTTTAAATTGGTTTTCAACTGGTAGAAGTAAAGAAAAAGTCAAGTCTAGTTGAAACAGTAGCGAGCATGGGGTAATTGCATATCTGGATTGCCTGCTCATTCTATTTGTTTATTTGTTTGTTTGTCAAACATGCACAAAATAGCAGGTATAAGTATGAACATAAACATGAACAAAGGAAGTAAATACAGATAAATGGGGACAGTAAGGCAGGGATGATAGGCATGCTGGTATTGCTTATTCAAGACCTCTTTATGGATCTCTTAGGAATGAGGTGAGGTCCAGAGTAGACAGTTTGAGGTCGAAGCTGTGAGGGTTTGAGGCTGTAATAACAGAGTTGGGTCCAGCATTCCAGGTGTTGACCGCTCTATTACTGAAGTTGTATTTTCTGCAATTGAATTTGAAGCCGTTTACCTTGAGTTTGTATCGATTGTTTGCCCGTGTATTATTGTTGTTGAAGCTGAAGAAGTTATTGACAGGCAAGACGTTGTAGCAGACAATTTTGTGTACTATGCTTAGATCGGCAGTTCCAGATTTTCCAAGTCCAAAATTTCAAGCATGGTGGCATAAGGGATTCCTTTGTAGAGGAGTGGAGCACTCTTCTTGTGAAATACCTCTGAACCTGCTCAATCGTGTTAATGTCTGATATACAGTTGGGATTCCAGGCAGACGAGCTATATTTAAGAATTGGTCTGGCAAAGGTTTTGTATGCCCTAGTTAGCAATAGAAGGTTACCAGAGAAGAAGCTTTGCAAAATAAGGTTAACAACTATTCATGCCTTTTTGGTGGGCTCTGGGGCTTAGTTCATTTGAGATGAGTACTCCTAAGACTTTGACAGAGTGAGGGCCATCTACGAGATCGTTTCTGCCCAACTTGTATTTGGTGTTCTGATTTTTATTGCCAATGTGTAGGACAGAGCATTTATTAGTTGAGATTTGGTGTTGCCAATTGCACAACCATTCTGACACATCATTAAGGTCTCTTTGTAGGACAACAACATTGTCAGTGGTGTTAAATAATTTTATGTCATCAGCAAAGGGGACTCAGCTGCTTTTAATATGATTGCATAGGTTGTTGATGTAAAGCAGAAAGAGTGTGGGTCCTAAAACACTGCTTCTAGTTATATTAATCCTGCAAAGTGAAAGGGGCAGGCAGAGATACCCCAAACATCTGGATTGGAGTGCCAGAGGCCAATGACAGCAGGTCAAGTGATACCAAGTAGCCAGATGGTCAGAGTTTCTCACAGTAATCTCAAGAATAGAGTATCACACTTGTCTCCAGACTGAAGCATGATAGGAGAGGTGGTGCCAGCAAGTATCTAAGATGCTGCTGTCCACAAGAAGCCAAAAGACATGACTGACACTTGGGTGGGCATTTCAAAGGAGTAGAGTTTTTAAAATACTGACTTGGTAGCATAGACTTGTGATTTCAAGCCACTAAGGGTCTGGTTTGTTTAGCTCTTGGGGACTTACAAATTCAAACCACAAACAAAATTTTGTAGAGGAGACACTGGTTTAGTGGTAGCATGTTGATTTCATGTCATAAATGTTGGCTAGCTTTCAAAGACTTTTGATTTCATATAGCTACAATAGATTTACTGGCAGAAATTTGTGATGTTATATCATAAACCTTGCCTTTATTTGTGTTTCATATCTCAAACATTGGTTCAGAAGCAGAGGAATTTGGTTTCTGTTGAAAATGTGACTTCAGTTGTACTCTTTCTCAGAATCACATAATCCTACTGACAAGGTTCAATGAGGTGTACATGATTACAAATTCCCGAGTGTTTCTCTTCATCTCTTAGACTACTTACTCTTTGTTTATGTGATTGCTAATCTCACAATCTTCTTTCCCATCTCTGTTCTCTAGACAAGCAGAAGTGCAATGGGCCCCTGGCAGGATGTAGCAGCTACATATGTATTATCCATCAATAAATCTTCTGTGGGGTCCTTGGTGCTCTCTGAGCTTAGTGTTTTTCTTGCAGACATTTCATTACCAAACTAGATGACATCAACAATACTGAAATGTCTGCAAAAAACCACACCAAGCTCAGAGAGCACCAAAGACCTCACAGTTCAACCCTGAGCTAGAAATATTATTTTATCTAATAACTATTCTTTCTACTGAACTTACAAAAGCTGTTTCAGTAGTCTTTCCATAAGTTGCAGTCCGCTTTCCAGTAACATAAAACGTTTCTTCCTAATATTTTATATTACAAACATTGTTTTAACTTCAGAAACTACACACTGGAATACTAATTGAAACTTGTGATTTGCCAACCACAGCAACAGTTTAGTAGAATTTCATGATTTCAGGCACAGATTTAGGTATCACAGATTTAGGTTATGAAAGAAAACCTGAACCATTTCAGCTGATTGAATGATTAATAGCAATAGCACTTAGAGTTATATACCACTTCATAGTTCTTTAAAGAACTTTCTATGTGTTTTACAAAGTCAGCATGTTGCCCTCAATAATCTGGGTCCTCATTTTACCAACCTCGAAAGGATGGAAAGCTGAGTCAACCTTGAGACCATCAGAATCCAACTCCTGGCAGTGAGCAGAATTAGCCTGCAATTCTGCATTCTAATCACTGTGCCACCATGGCTCTTGTAATTTTATTTTATCCGATAAAGGAACAAAAATAAACAAATTAAGCCTGTGTTATCCGTAAGCTAGGTCCTCTGCTTCCTGTTTTAAAATATAGCACATTGGTAAGAAATTCCTAAAGGCTTTTTTCCCCTTCTTCATGAAACAAGCTCTTCTGGATTCCCTTAAAATTCAACACAGTACAATTTTTGGTATTTTGAACTTTGGGATTCTCAAGGAGGATTTACTGTAATCCTAAATGGGTGTACCCTTGTTGATCCAACATGATTTTGTTTGGGCAACACTGGTTTATAGTCTATCAGACTTCAAGAAAGCTATGAAGCTTTTTCAAGAAAGCTATTTCCAGCTATGAAGATAATCCCACAGAGGTCAAATACTCTGTTTTGAAAGTATAGTTTGTCAAAAGGAGCACTGTGCATAAGTTCCCTGACTTCAGGTGTTTTCTTGTATCAAACATATTTTATACAATAAATGTGCTCCTTAAAGGAGTTGCTGAAAGTTATGGATAAGCTCTTGTTCATAAGGCACAGGATAAATTACTACCTTGTTGCCAAATGAGCACATATTTTATACACTTTGTAAAAACAGAATAATATTTGGCTGAGGTCCAAAATTGGAATGATAAAAATATTATAGTGTTGTTTTTACAGCTAATTTATGAAAGCATGTGATAATAGAACTGAGTGATTAATATAAGATCTATAAAACCTAATAATGTTCATAATGTATAAAGAAAATATATGAGAATTAAGAAGCATTACAGCACACCTGTCAAAACACCGCACTCCATGAGTTTCAAGAAAAAAGGGAAGAAAAGTAGAAAGTAGGAAGAATGAAGGAGGGAGGGAGAAAGAAAAGAAGGAAGGAAGGAGAGGGAGAGAGACTAATTTGGACAGTCACAAAAGCTGTGCCATCTGTGAACAGTATGAATCATTCTAATTATCCCCACATGAATGCATAATTTTGAAAGGTCAAAATGTCAAGAGAGAGTCAAGCTATTGTAAGAGATATTTTTAAAAATATCAAATACTTTTATTAAAAGTAAAAATAAAAACTTAAAACAGATTTATTTTTTTTATTTCTAACTACTGCATTACTCTAAATTATTTAATGGCATCTTCATCTGAAAAGTTTCTTTTTATCCCATATGTGCATATTATGATTAAAACCACAAATAGGGCAAATCCCAGAAGAGTTCTGTCTCCTCCATTACTATTCATATTTTTCTTAGAATAGGGAGGGTGGTTATTTGCTGGGAAGAAATCTGGGCTCCTTGAAAAAGCTCTCAGCATGGTTTAGAATAGTACAATTCATGTATAAATATATCCATGACCAGAAGTCACCTTCAATTTGAATGGCAGTGATGGACGTATGGAGTTAGTACACTTGCTTCCCTATTCCCTCACTTAAGATGCTTAGAATGCATGATTAGGTTTAAAATTAAGAATGGAACTAGATGCTGTTTCAGCAGATTTGAGATCCATACATGGACTCATGCTATGCAAAAGGGCAGTGGCAGAAAGTTAAGAGGCAGGCCTCACCTTGCAAAATCTTTTTCATCTCTGAATCAGCACTATGAAGGTTTTCCATCCTTGACACTAATTTACTAGTAAAAGAAAGGGTGATAGTGACATTATTAACATAGGATTATTATTTGAACTTCCCCCCCAAAAAAGAGCATCTAGATTGGGGAGCTTATCTATATCTGATATCTATATATATCTATATAAAATCAACTTGAATCAATTTCTGCAGAATAAAAGCCTCCAAAAACCTTCATTAAGGTTGGGGTAGTCTACCACATTGATCCAATGAGGATTGTTAAATAAATGTTTTTCAACTTCCCTGTCTAGGACTGAGAGACTGATTGACTGGCCCAAGTCATCCAGCTGATTTCTCTGCCAAAAAGAGGGTTATTTATTCAGGAAATGGTTCAATTAGTATACTATCTGTGGTGACATAAGATTGGAAAACTTGGATGTTAAACACAAAAAAATATCAAAGCAGTTGGAAGCAGCTGAAGAAGCCTGCAATGGATTGATTTAGTCTAATATTTCCCAAACCTCAGCAATTTGTGGGCTTCAGGAATTCCCCAGCCAGTGTGGTCATTGCTCAGAATTCTAGAAGTAAAGGCCAGACATTTCAAAGATGTTGTGGTTTGGGAACTATTTGGGCTGATAATGAATGAATAAATGAATAATGATATTATCTATCATATACATGCTTATTGATGCAGTGTGGCACACCAGATAAGTAGTAGAAAATATACAGTGTAAAATTATATACATATACATACATACATACATACATACATACATACATACATACATACATACAGGGGTGTGATTCTACAGGTTTGCACCTATTCGCTAGAACCAGTTGTTAACATTCTAAGCAGTTTGGAGAACCGGTTGTTAGAAGAAATTACTGGCCTAATCCTGTAAGGAAAGCAGGAAGGAAACATTCTGGTGTTGCTTACAGAAACTGCTTCTCCGCTAACCCTTATTACATTCTTGGCAGGACTGAACTTCCTGTCTCAGGAACCTCTCTGGAGTTATTTTTCCCTCCTTTGCTGGAACTTTGCTTGTGTGGAGTGACCTTTCAAAGTTACAATGGCACTGAAAAAAGTGACTTATGACCAAGTCATAAAACCTCCAAGGGGAGGTTTTTAAAATTTCTAATTGGACGTCTTAAGGGGTTAGGGAGGGGGGCAGAGGGGTCTTTCTTCAGCCCGGGGCACGGTAGGGGAGGGCGGGGGCGGGGGGGTGGCGGGGCTTCGGGGTGTGAGGTGGGGACCGCGATCCCCAGGGTGGTTGGAATTGGCAGAGGACGTCGAGGCACAGGGCCATATCATGTGTTGGGAGCACGCACCCGCCATCTTTGTGCGGTGGCCCGCTCCGACCCTGTGGCCTCCTCCCCTGGGAGCATCGGAATTGGGATCCCTGGCCTTAGGTTGGTGTATTTTAATGCCAGGTCCGTGGCTAATAAATCTTCCCTCCTCCGTGAGATCATTGAGGAGGAGGCTGCGGACCTGGCTTGTATCACCGAGACCTGGTTGGGCCCGGAGGAGGTGTCCCTCTGGTTGATTTATGCCCTCCAGGTTTCCGGGTTTTGCACCGACCACGGGTTCAGGGTAGGGGTGGTGGGGTGGCCGTGGTTATTAGGGAGACCCTGTTTCCAAGGAGGTCACTGTTGCAGAGATAGGTGGGAGTGAGACCCTCCTTGTGAGGTGGGGGGCCTAGTGGTCAGGTGGGCCTGCTGCTTACATACCTTTCCCCCAGCTGTGTGGCAGCGGCCCTACCTGGGCTTCTCGACCTCCTCTCTGGGGTGGCAGTGGAGCCCCGGATCTTATGGTTCTGGGGGACTTTAATCTGCCTTCCCTGGGGGGGCATCGGGTTTGGCCCAGGAGTTCATGGCTTCTATGGAGGCTATGGGCCTGACCCAGTTGATTCAAGGTCCGACTCATGAGGGGGGAATACTTTGACCTAGTTTTTGTCTCTGAGCTGGCGGAGTGACAGAGGGCAGGCTACTTTGACAGCCTTGCCCGCTCCATGGTCTGATCACTATCTCCACGGCTGGTCTTCCAACAGGCAGCCCCACTGCTGGGAGGAGGAGCCACTTAGGTGGTTCCGCCCCAGGCTTCGATGGACCCTGAAAGGTTCCAGGCAGAACTGGGGTTTTTTCCCTCTTCCCTTGCTCACACTCTGCCGAGGATCTGGCAGTGGCCTGGCAACGGCTGCGCCGGAGGCCCTCGACAGGGTTGTCCCATCGGCCCCTTACACGCCGTGGATCCCGTTTGCTCCTGGTATACTGAGGAGCCGGGAGATGAAACGCCGTCGTGAGGGGAGAGAGCAGGTGGAGGTCTACCCGCTTCAATCCGACGTGCCCAGCTAAGAGCCTACATTAGGACTTACCTGGTAGCTATGGGAGAGGCCAGAAGGTCTTATCTCTCCACTCTCATAGCCCCAGAGATAACCCCCAGCCGCCTCTGTTTCGGGTTACCCGCCCCTCCTTCTCGCTTGAGGGGGGCCGGACCACCGCGGGCAGGGCTGAGGAGTTTGGTCAACATCTGGCGGATAAGATCGCCGCGATTCGGGACGGGTTGTCCTCTGATTTGCAGTGGTCGGAGGAACGAAGTTGTGGGTAGTCTGGCCATGGTTATCTGGGATGAGTTTGATCCTGTCTCCAGGATGAAGTGGACAGGATTATGCGGCCACTGAGTTCCACCACATGTTTGTTGGACCCGTGTCCTCCTGGCTGACTTATGCCGCCAGGGAGGTCACCGCGTGTTGGCTCCGGCAGTTGTCAACGCCATTGAGGGAGGGTGTCTTTTCCTCCCCTTGAAGGAGGCGGTGGTGAGGCCCTCCTGAAGAAGCCTGCCTTGGACCCGACCGCAGTTAGACAACTGTCTGTCTCCAACCTTCGCTTTTGGCATAAGGTTGTTGAGAGTGTGGTGGCTCAGCAGGTTCTTCCTGGATGAAGCGGACTACCTGGATCCGCACTAATCGGGCTTCGCACCGTTACAGCACGGAGACGGCATTGGTCGCTGATGGATGATCTTTGAGGGCCCGACAGGGGTTTTCCTCTGTCCTGGTCCTATTGGACCTCTCGGCGGCTTTCGATACCATCGACCATGGTGGTATCTTGCGCCGCCGCCGGGGTTGGGAGTGGGGGGCACTGTTCTTCAGTGGTTCTCCTCCTCCTCTCGGGCGCTCGCAACGGTGTTAGTGGGAGGGGTTCGGTCGACCCCAGGGCTCTCTTGTGGAGTCCCGCAGGGTCGGTCCTTTCCTCTCTTATTTAATATCTACATGAAACCGCTGGGTGAGATCATCCGTGGTTTGGGGTGAAATTCCATCAGTACGCTGATGACACTCAGCTGTACTTTTCCACCCCTGGCCAGATCAGCGATGCCCTTTCCCTGATGTCCCGGTGCTTGATGCGGTACGACCTGGATGAGTAGGAACATGCTCGACTCAACCCGCCAAGACTGAGTGGCTTTATGCGGTCGGCTGCTCGCCCAGCCAGGATTGTTTATCCTGGCCATAGGGGGAGGTGTTACCCCCTGTGATAGGGCACGGAATCTGGGGGTCCTCCTGGATGTACGGCCCGCTGGAGGAGCAGGTGGGGCCGCCGCCAGGGGCCTTGCCCAGCTCCGCCTTGTTCGACAACTTCGCCTTTTCTGGATCGAGACGCCTCCACGACGGTTACTCATGCCCTTGTCACCTCGAGACTCGACTACTGCAACGCAACGCTTCTATCTAGGACTGCCCTTGCATACCATCCGAGATTGCAGTTGGTGCAGAATGCGGCCGCTGCTGGTGGTGATGGAGTTACCCGTTCTCCCATGTTACCCCCCTCCCGCGCGGGCCTGCATTGGTTGCCGACAGCCCGGTGAGATTCTTTTAGTTTTAACATTCAAAGTCCTACACGCATGGGTCCCCAATATCTGAGGGAGCGCTTTCTTCCAATAGCTATTCGCCGCCTGTGCGCGGCTCATAGGCAAGGACTCTCGGGTTCCATCGGCGTCCAATGCCGGTTGGTACTTCCCCGACGCAAGTTTTCTGTTGCGCCCCCACCTCTGGAATCAACTGCCTCTGGAGCTCCGCCTGGCCCCTGATCTCCGCATCTTCCGCCGCTAATTAAAAACTTGGTTGTTTGACCAAACTGGCTGTGACCTTTGGGAGGGGATGGGTTTTTAATATATTTTATTGTATTGTTATGTTCATATTTGGGCTTTTTCAGTTTAATGTCTTTTTAAATATTTATTGTTCTGTGTTTTAGCTGTGA
>CM019149.1:239049459-239067324 GCA_009733165.1 Naja naja | reverse complement strand
ACACAAATTACTTAAGTTCTCAGAACCATTGAGGTCAATTTGTCAATTTACTTTTATACTTTTCCTGATACATCTTAGTCCCACTTTCATATAGTAAAGTGATTTGTATTGAGAAACATTCATTTCTCACACAGACTACATTAGCCAATATCTTTATATAGCATTTGCATGTTTTGCATTCATATTAATGCATCTCTATGTGTATGTGGTTTTTTAATAAGCATAATAAGCATGTTGCTTCCAAAACCATATTGACACAGATTTTTTACAGTCATTCTGACTTTTCTCCCTTTATCTACACCATTGTTTTCTTCCTCTTACTTATTTTAAGAAACACATCAAGCTATCACCAGAGATTAAAATACAACACTGTAAATCAGTATAAAAAGCTGCATCTGTCAACCTTGATGCTGCATAATAATTTTTTAGAAAAGCCTTTCGCTTACTAATTGTAATATGTAAAAACCAATCTTATTGTTTTCATTTTCAGGAATGTATTGATAAATGTTTCACAGTAAAGGCTGTAAAGGACAGGAAGCCATGAATAAACAATGAACATTCTTAAGATGCTCTTTTAAGTTGAAAGAACCATCCATCAACCCATTCAAAACCCGTCAGCACATGAGCTGCTACCAGGAGCAATTCAGTGCTGATGTTAGCATTTCACTTATTTCTGGAAGAATAACATTGCCGGTCCACACAACTGTAAAGAAAAGTTTGGAGGCACACATCTAGATCTCCTTTCCTTCTGCTCATCTCTGCTGGTTTTCAACTGGTAGAAGTAAAGAAAAAGTCAAGTCTAGTTGAAACAGTAGCGAGCATGGGGTAATTGCATCTGGATTGCTCATTCTATTTGTTTATTTGTTTGTTTGTCAAAATGCACAAAATAGCAGGTATAAGTATGAACATAAACATCAACAAAGGAAGTAAATACAGATAAATGGGGACAGTAAGGCAGGATGATAGGCATGCTGGTATTGCTTATTCAAGACCTCTTTATGGATCTCTTAGGAATGAGGTGAGGTCCAGAGTAGACAGTTTGAGGTCGAGCTGTGAGGGTTTGAGGCTGTAATAACAGAGTTGGGTCCAGCATTCCAGGTGTTGACCGCTCTATTACTGAAGTTGTATTTTCTGCAATTGAATTTGAAGCGGTTTACCTTGAGTTTGTATCGATTGTTTGCCGTGTATTATGTTGTTGAAGCTGAAGAAGTTATTGACAGGCAAGACGTTGTAGCAGACAATTTTGTGTACTATGCTTAGATCAGTTCCAGATTTTCCAAGTCCAAAATTTCAAGCATGGTGGCATAAGTTCCTGTGAGGAGTGGAGCACTCTTCTTGTGAAATACCTCTGAACCTGCTCAATCATGTTAATGTCTGATATACAGTGGGATTCCAGGCAGATGAGCTATATTTAAGAATTGGTCTGGCAAAGGTTTTGTATGCCCTAGTTAGCAATAGAAGGTTACCAGAGAAGAAGCTTTGCAAAATAAGGTTAACAACTATTCATGCCTTTTGGTGGACTCTGGGGCTTAGTTCATTTGAGATGAGTACTCTAAGACTTTGACAGAGTGAGGGCCATCTACGAGATCGTTTCTGCCCAACTTGTATTTGGTGTTCTGATTTTTATTGCCAATGTGTAGGACAGAGCATTTATTAGTTGAGATTTGGTGTTGCCAATTGCACAACCATTCTGACACATCATTAAGGTCTCTTTGTAGGACAACAACATTGTCAGTGGTGTTAAATAATTTTATGTCATCAGCAAAGGGGACTCAGCTGCTTTTAATATGATTGCATAGGTTGTTGATGTAAAGCAGAAAGAGTGTGGGTCCTAAAACACTGCTTCTAGTTATATTAATCCTGCAAAGTGAAAGGGGCAGGCAGAGATACCCCAAACATCTGGATTGGAGTCAAGTGATACCAAGTAGCCAGATGGTCAGAGTTTCTCAGTAATCTCAAGAATAGAGTATCACACTTGTTGTCTCCAGACTGAAGCATGATAGGAGAGGTGGGGCCAGCAAGTATCTAAGATGCTGCTGTCCACAAGAAGCCAAAAGACATGACTGACACTTGGGTGGGCATTTCAAAGGAGTAGAGTTTTAAAATACTGACTTGGTAGCATAGACTTGTGATTTCAAGCCACTAAGGGTCTGGTTTGTTTAGCTCTTGGGGACTTACAATTTCAAACCACAAACAAAATTTTGTAGAGGAGACACTGGTTTAGTGGTAGCATGTTGATTTCATGTCATAAATGTTGGCTAGCTTTCAAAGACTTTTGATTTCATATAGCTACAATAGATTTACTGGCAGAAATTTGTGATGTTATATCATAAACCTTGCCTTTATTTGTGTTTCATATCTCAAACATTGGTTCAGAAGCAGAGGAATTTGGTTTCTGTTGAAAATGTGACTTCAGTTGTACTCTTTCTCAGAATCACATAATCCTACTGACAAGGTTCAATGAGGTGTACATGATTACAAATTCGAAGTGTTTCTCTTCATCTCTTAGACTACCTCTTTGTTTATGTGATTGCTAATCTCACAATCTTCTTTCCCATCTCTGTTCTCTAGACAAGCAGAAGTGCAATGGGCCCCTGGTAGGATGTAGCAGCTACATATGTATTATCCATCAATAAATCTTCTGTGGGGTCCTTGGTGCTCTCTGAGCTTAGTGTTTTCTTGCAGACATTTCATTACCAAACTAGATGACATCAACAATACTGAAATGTCTGCAAAAAACCACAAGCTCAGAGAGCACCACAGTTCAACCCTGAGCTAGAAATATTATTTTATCTAATAACTATTCTTTCTACTGAACTTACAAAAGCTGTTTCAGTAGTCTTTCCATAAGTTGCAGTCCGCTTTCCAGTAACATAAAACGTTTCTTCCTAATATTTTATATTACAAACATTGTTTTAACTTCAGAAACTACACTGGAATACTAATTGAAACTTGTGATTTGCCAACCACAGCAACAGTTTAGTAGAATTTCATGATTTCAGGCACAGATTTAGGTATCACAGATTTAGGTTATGAAAGAAAACCTGAACCATTTCAGCTGATTGAATGATTAATAGCAATAGCACTTAGAGTTATATACCACTTCATAGTTCTTTAAAGAACTTTCTATGTGTTTTACAAAGTCAGCATGTTGCCCTCAATAATCTGGGTCCTCATTTTACCAACCTCGAAAGGATGGAAAGCTGAGTCAACCTTGAGACCATCAGAATCCAACTCCTGGCAGTGAGCAGAATTAGCCTGCAATTCTGCATTCTAATCACTGTGCCACCATGGCTCTTGTAATTTTATTTTATCCGATAAAGGAACAAAAATAAACAAATTAAGCCTGTGTTATCCGTAAGCTAGGTCCTCTGCTTCCTGTTTTAAAATATAGCACATTGGTAAGAAATTCCTAAAGGCTTTTTCCCCTTCTTCATGAAACAAGCTCTTCTGGATTCCCTTAAAATTCAACACAGTACAATTTTGGTATTTTGAACTTTGGGATTCTCAAGGAGGATTTACTGTAATCCTAAATGGGTGTACCCTTGTTGATCCAACATGATTTTGTTTGGGCAACACTGGTTTATAGTCTATCAGACTTCAAGAAAGCTATGAAGCTTTTTCAAGAAAGCTATTTCCAGCTATGAAGATAATCCCACAGAGGTCAAATACTCTGTTTTGAAAGTATAGTTTGTCAAAAGGAGCACTGTGCATAAGTTCCCTGACTTCAGGTGTTTTCTTGTATCAAATGTATTTTATACAATAAATGTGCTCCTTAAAGGAGTTGCTGAAAGTTATGGATAAGCTATTGTTCATAAGGCACAGGATAAATTACTACCTTGTTGCCAAATGAGCACATATTTTATACACTTTGTAAAAACAGAATAATATTTGGCTGAGGTCCAAAATCGGAATGATAAAAATATTATAGTGTTGTTTTTACAGCTAATTTATGAAAGCATGTGATAATAGAACTGAGTGATTAATATAAGATCTATAAAACCTAATAATGTTCATAATGTATAAAGAAAATATATGAGAATTAAGAAGCATTACAGCACACCTGTCAAAACACCACCCCATGAGTTTCAAGAAAAAGGGAAGAAAAAGTAGAAAGTAGGAAGAATGAAGGAGGGAGGGAGAAAGAAAAGAAGGAAGGAAGGAGAGGAGAGAGACTAATTTGGACAGTCACAAAGCTGTGCCATCTGTGAACAGTATGAATCATTCTAATTATCCCCACATGAATGCATAATTTTGAAAGGTCAAAATGTCAAGAGAGAGTCAAGCTATTGTAAGAGATATTTTTAAAATATCAAATACTTTTATTAAAAGTAAAATAAAAACTTAAAACAGATTTATTTTTTTTTTTTCTAACTACTGCATTACTCTAAATTATTTAATGGCATCTTCATCTGAAAAGTTTCTTTTTATCCCATATGTGCATATTATGATTAAAACCACAAATAGGGCAAATCCCAGAAGAGTTCTGTCTCCTTCATTACTATTCATATTTTTCTTAGAATAGGGAGGGTGGTTATTTGCTGGGAAGAAATCTGGGCTCCTTGAAAAAGCTCTCAGCATGGTTTAGAATAGTACAATTCATGTATAAATATATCCATGACCAGAAGTCACCTTCAATTTGAATGGCAGTGATGGACGTATGGAGTTAGTACACTTGCTTCCTATTCCTCACTTAAGATGCTTAGAATGCATGATTAGGTTTAAAATTAAGAATGGAACTAGATGCTGTTTCAGCAGATTTGAGATCCATACATGGACTCATGCTATGCAAAAGGGCAGTGGCAGAAAGTTAAGAGGCAGGCCTCACCTTGCAAAATCTTTTCATCTCTGAATCAGCACTATGAAGGTTTTCCATCCTTGACACTAATTTACTAGTAAAAGAAAGGGTGATAGTGACATTATTAACATAGGATTATTATTTGAACTTCCCCAAAAGAGCATCTAGATTGGGGAGCTTGGAGTCCTGCAGGGGTCTTATTTAATATCTACATGAAACCGCTGGGTGAGATCATCCGTGGCTTTGGGGTGAAATTCCATCAGCGCTGATGACACTCAGCTGTACTTTTCCACCCCTGGCCAGATCAGCGATGCCCTTCCCATGTCGGTGCTTGGATGCGTACGGACCTGGATGAGTAGGAACATGCTCCGACTCAACCCGCCAAACTGAGTGGCTTTCTGGCGTCAATAAAAGCCTCCAAAACCTTCATTAAGGTTGGGGTAGTCTACCACATTGATCCAATGAGGATTGTTAAATAAATGTTTTCAACTTCCTGTCTAGGACTGAGAGACTGATTGACTGGCCCAAGTCATCCAGCTGATTTCTCTGCCAAAAGAGGGTTATTTATTCAGGAAATGGTTCAATTAGTATACTATCTGTGGTGACATAAGATTGGAAAACTTGGATGTTAAACACGAATATCAAAGCAGTTGGAAGCAGCTGAAGAAGCCTGCAATGGATTGATTTAGTCTAATATTTCCCAAACCTCAGCAATTTGTGGGCTTCAGGAATTCCCCAGCCAGTGTGGTCATTGCTCAGAATTCTGAAGTAAAGGCCAGACATTTCAAGATGTTGTGGTTTGGGAACTATTGGGCTGATAATGAATGAATAAATGAATAATGATATTATCTATCATATACATGCTTATTGATGCAGTGTGGCACACCAGATAAGTAGTAGAAAATATACCGTGTAAAATTATATACATATATATACATACATACATACATACATACATACATACATACATACAGGGTGTGATTCTACAGGTTTGCACCTATTCCTAGAACCAGTTGTTAACATTCTAAGCAGTTTGGAGAACCGGTTGTTAGAAGAAATTACTGGCCTAATCCTGTAAGGAAAGCAGGAAGGAAACATTCTGGTGTTGCTTACAGAAACTGCCTCCCTAACCCTTATTACATTCTTGGCAGGACTGAACTTTCTGTCTCAGGAACCTCTCTGGAGTTATTTTTCCCTCCTTTGCTGGAACTTTGCTTGTGTGGAGTGACCTTTCAAAGTTACAATGGCACTGAAAAAGTGATAAATATAAATTTTTCACACTTACGACTGTTGCAGCATCCCCACAGTCATGTGAAGCCAGGCGAGGAGATGAGTGCCTCAGTGTGAGTGATATTGAGTTGGCCACACCCAGCCAATAACATGACCACCAAGCCATGTCCACCCAGTCACACACACACATATATATGGATGGATGTATATGTTATAATTAATAATAGTGAAGAATGATACTTATAATAAGCTTTGAACAGGTATTTGTATTTCAAAATAAGTATTATTAATGATCATCAGCTGTGGGTTAACTGGGAATGTCTGGTCACTTTTAAGTTGGGGCAGTGATATTGGGTGCCTGAACAATGCTGGGTGTGTGTGAGAGAGGGAAGCTGGATAACCGAACAACAGAGTTGGAAGGGATCTTGGAAATCCAACCCCGTTTAAGCAGGAAACCTTGTACTATTTCAGGCAAATGGTTGTCCAATTTCTTCTTAAAAACCTCCAATGTTGGAGCACCTTCAACTTGCTGCTATACTATGTAATAACACTGCTATCACATTATGCCTAGTCCTCCTTTTCATTAAACTAGACATACCCAATTCCTGCAATCTTAATCATCTTTGTTGCTCTTCTCTGCACTCTTTCTAGAGTCTCAACTTCTTTTTTATAGCATGGTGATCAAAATTGGATGCAGTTCCCAGGGCAAAGTAGACAACTAAGTCAACAACCAACAGCTGAGCTTCAAAGACCATGAATGCAGACAAGAATCCATTAAAACATAGAAGAAGAAGCAAGGGTTGGAACTTGTATGGATAGAAATGGAGAACTCCCCCTTCAGACTAATAGAAGGCAATTAACTGCTTGGTCTAGTTTCATTCTAATTAAACCATATTATGTCTTGCATTAGAGGGAGTTCAAGTGAGCCTAAGTCTAGCAGCCAAGTTTAAGTTGCATGAGGTCAGAAGACTAGGATTTACTTCCAGATCCAGGTAATGGAAGCTGGACTTTGTAGCAAGATAACAGAGTGCCATAGTTTTCTGTTTTCAGTTGGATCATGGCAACATAAAATATTACCACTTGTCGGCCTTCATTATGAGACGTCATTATTTCTTGTTGACAGGCAGAAAGTATGTTCCCTACTTTCTCCAGGAGCTCATTGTTAATTAATTAAAATGCTAATTTCAATATCTAGTGGATTTTTAGAATGGCAAAATCCAAGACATATTCAGGTACATTAAAACTTTGGCAAGATAGAGATTATACAGCATTTGTTCAGAAAAAGACAGATTTGTTCTTTTATCACAAATATGATAAAAGAAAAAAAATGTATTGCTTTTTCCACCTAAAAGTGAAAAGTGAAGTATGAACATATACACTACTAAAATTCTAGTTGTCCTGGCCCTTAACAATGAAATGGTATATCATAGAACAACAATTTTTGAACCAGTGTACCACAAATAGGTTTACAGAATGCATTTCAGATCTGGGACCTATGACCTAAAGGAATGAAATCTGGGAAAGTTGTGGCTGCTTCAGTGCTACTGGCTACTTCTGTGCTGCTGCTGCAGTCATGTAATCTCGGTTTTCATTATTCTGTGACAGTTTCCCAGCCAGTCTTGCAATCTATCACTCCCTCTGCAACCTAGAAGCAGCGACATAGAAAGAAGGGAAGGGAAGTGAAGGGAAGGGAAGGGAAGGGAAGGGAAGGGAAGGAGAGAAAAGACTTCTGATGTTCCCTACCTGATTCCCACAAGGAAACTAAATGGGAAAGTCACAGGAAATTGGATGTCACTCCTGCTCCCACTGCTTTTTGCCCACTCTTGGTCATTCTGTTTCTTTTTTAGATAAGGAAATGTCTCTGAAACAATTACCTAACAGAGCACAGTTTGTCTAATTCTATACAAATACATAGGTACTAATAAATACTTCCTTTTGGATATTTTCCCCACCTGTTAAATCCAGGCCAAGTTCCTCTATGACATAAAGTCAAACAACCAATTGCAGCCAAGAGATTAAGGCAAGTCCTGCTGTTTGAATGATACAGCATGATGCCTCTCCTTCTTGCATGCCTCTCCTCTAATATGATGACCTTGTGGGCATGGGGTATTATTACAGGTCTGTGTCAGGCAACAAGATATTTGGCACAACCTGTGTATATTACCATAAGAATATGTGAAAAATCAAATCATACTGATAGCAACAATCAACACTTCTCAGAATCTGTGTCATCAATTTGGGTTCTAGCGAAATTCTAGGAAAATAAGATAAAACTGCGTAAGCTTCAATAATCTGTTCCCTGCTCTTAAACTGTGTAGCAGTCCACCTGCCAATTTTTCCTTCTCTGCCATTCCTGAATGGCCTACCAATTCTCTTCCACTCTTCCCAAAGCTCTTCTATCCTTATCCTCATCCTCATCCTTATCCTTACTGATTAAATAAATGCAATAAGTAAATGCAATAAGGAATAATAAATGGATCAGTTTGTATAAAACAATAGCAAAAAATGAATTTGGTAAAAATAAAAGCAATTCAAAGATCTGAAACAAGCAAACACTATTTATAATACATTCTCCAATTGGGTTCAGTCCTACCCCTCCCCCACCCCCCAAAAAACCCAAATACAACCTGACAACCATTAAATACATAAAAATAATAAAGTACATTATGATATATTTACAATCATAATAGAAATAATAGGTATATAATTGTGTATGTATTATATTACATTACATTGATTTATTTTTCACATTTCTGAACTGCCCATCTTCCCCAAATCTTCCCTTCTGCTGTCTGACTTTCTTGAAAGATTCGCAACAAATAGCTCTATCATTTACCTTTCCTAACCATCATTCTTATATCTGCTCACAACAACTTACACCAGTCTACCTATTAAATAGTTTCACTGACAACAGTACAATAGTGGTTGGTTATTGCCTCTGGAATTCATTCTTTCTGACTTCTCAGACCAGTCTACAATCCTTGGATTTCCTGGTAATTGCTTTTTAAAAATTCAGTTAAGGTTAGCTAGATAATTTTAGTCTGGTACTAGCATTTGTTCAATCATCTCAGTGCCTGCAGTGCAGGCTGTTGGCTGCCAAAAGGATCATGAGAAAAATTTTAACCATAAAGCAAAAACCTATTCACAAATATTTTATCTGACTAGTTAAACAAGGTTTAAGGTTTTTCTTTATTCAAGAATTTTCTCCAAATTATATGCAAATTAATGAAACTCTATAAAATTATAATCAGAAATCAAAGGAACAAGCCATGTGAGATACTCTTGAAGTGGGTTGCAGTTGATATATGGCTTCATGATGTCTGTGACAATTCCACAGAATTAATTAGAAAGAAGGATGTATTTTCTATTATATTTTTCATCATTACATGTTTGTTGATTTTTAAAAAATACCACAACCTCAAAAGGAGAATATTGAAAAGTATATTATAATCAAAATATAAACTTGGTTTTCAGATTCTTAGCTACTTAAACTATATTTTAAAAAGACATTTTAAAAACATTATTCTATAGCATATATTAACACATAGCGAAATCATAAACTCATTTAGGACACTTTTTTTTAATTTTTATTCATATTTATATCCCGCCCTTCTCCAGAGACTCAGGGCGGCTTACAGTTTTTGGGATACAACCCAATGCGCTCAGCAATAGCCTTCATTCCATTGTATATGCCTGCTTATTACTAAGCGGCATTTTTACAAAGTCAGCTTATTGCCCCCAACAATCTTGGGTCTTCACTTTACCTACCCCGAGAGGATGGAAGGCTGAGTCAGCCTTGAGCCTGGTGGGATTCGAGCCTGCAAAATTACAGGCAGCTGGAGCTAAGTGCTAGACTATTAACAGCCTGCACCGCCAAGGCACTTCCTGATGATCAAGTTGAATTACTATCCTCTAGTCCTTGAACTATCAGATTATTCAATTTACAAATCTATTGCTCCCATTGGTGACAGTTATTATGATTTATTATTATTGATGTTATTATAGATGGATACTAAACATATCTTAATTCCAGTTACCATTGCATAACAAAAGATCAAACCGTTGAAGTTACAACTTTTGATATCAACATTGTGACAATGTATGATGAAAAAATAATGGAAGAAGCAGGAGGAGGAGAGGAGGAGGAAGAGAAAGAGGAAGAAGAGGAGGAGGAGGAAGAGGAGGGGGAGAAAGAGGGGGAGGAGGAGGAGGAGGAGGAGGAAGAAGAAGAGGAAGAAGAAGATGATAATTATGGAATTGTCTAGTCATACACACCAAATGATTGCTAAGGCATAACATTTTATAAGTTTCATAAAATTGTCTCTAGACTGTTCACTTAGAAGCACAACCTCTGACTGACACCAGCCTAAGTATCTTTTCATAAATGGGAAGATTGACACAAGACATGAGGTGTGATCCAGGGACACCTCAAAAGAACATCTGTGAATGACTCATCCTTGGTGCCTAAACACAGGCAGAAGTGTTCTTGATAATGAATGTTGTAAAATCTCCTGTCCATCATCTTCAGGAATAGGCCATCAAACTACAACTAAGTCAATGTCCTTTGGTGTGTGTCTGACAAACTATTATAAGTATATTTGGTAATAACATAAGAAACACTGATAAGGATGTGATAATGATGAAATGATGGTTAACATCTGTAAAACAATCAACTAACTCTGCTTATTTTGCCTGCAGATTTACCAAACTCAGCATAAGCCATGGATTGAGAGTCTACAATATTCTTTGTTTTTTTACCATTCAGGCTGAACTGAGTTAGAAACTTGCCTTCAAATATTTGTTTTCGCCAGTATTTCAGCCAGCTGTCTCCTTCAGGTCTCTATGAAAAGGTTAGCCACAGAAAGAGAGGCATGCTAGAATTTAGAAATTTCAACTATTCTACTGCAGCTGGGTCTTTGTAGGTAAAAGAGAAAGTCATCACATTACCTTTGCATACATTACAGGAACTGATGGATTCTCAGCTAATAATTCAGCTGCTTTGCAACACAGGATTATAGTTGGAACAGTTGAAATGGTTTTATTCTACTATATTGGAGTGTTCCAGATTAAACTCAACACAAAATAGGTTTTCATTTTTGTATACTTTATTCTGGACTGAAATAAAGGTATTTCAGCTGAAAATGCTTCAATTTCTTTCTTTTCCTTCATTAGAAAAAAAATCCTAATTAAAAGGGGCCAATTACAAAAAAGAAGTTTCTTCATTATGTTTTTCAGGTATGAATTCTAATCCACTTTTTTTTTCAAAGTAGGCCACTGCCTACATTCATAGACTGTTTAATATGCAAATTAAAACAAGCTCATATTTATTTTCTGAAGCACAAACAAAAAATGTGTCTTTATAGTTTTATTTTTAAAATACAGAAGCTACTTCAGTGATAATTAATTCTGAAAACCTGACCTAGAAGTGAACTTCACTGAATTCAATATGACTTCTTTAAGAATAGATATAAGAGTGCACAAATAAACTTATATAGGACTTATATTCCTAGACTATTTAGAAACTACCTGTAACTTTTTAAAATTAAAAGTACTGTACAGTTAGTTTACCTTTTAAATCCAGCTACTACTCAGTAAGATCATATAATAAATGCAACATTTCATTAAGAATCTGAGTGCGCACTCCAGTAACTATCACTGTAAATGGAGACAATGCAGCATCTCAGGAAAGTCATGTGACTTTTCTTAAACATTGCATACCTATATTGGTAGTCTTCATTTAGTGTCTGCCTCGTTTAATGTCCATTTACAGTTACAATGATGATAAAAAAATACCTTTGTGACTAATCTTTGCATTTATCTTCACAGGTCTATAAAGCAAAGGAAAGTGTTAGCATTCCAGAAAAACAAACTCCAACACCAAAACTCCAAGACAGGCATTTTCTCAAAGTTCCATTTTATTAGAGTTGTCATACTGGCACATCTGGGAAAACCCAAATCTGAGAGTTCCAGGTTTTCCCTCAGTAATTCAAAATCAAAGATCCATCCCCTGCACCCACATGGCCCAATCACTATCAGTCGGAACTGGTGACAATCCTCTAACCACTCCCCAACCAGGTGCAGGATGACATGAGCTTGACTGAGAAGAAGAATGCTATTATGTCTAACTACATATATTCTATGAAATCCGCCCTCCAATTTTTCCCGGGCACTGAAATGTGCAGTGTGGAAGCATCTGGTGCTAATATGGCTTCCAAGGCTGACAGAAAGCTGTAGTAAAATCATAAGCACAACTGGGGTTTCACTTAGTGATTTAACAACTGAGTTGATGGTCACAGTTTTAGTCACTGAAAGGGGATTATCTGTATAATATTGCAGTTGTAGATCCCAATTGCTGCTGTATTTGGTTTATTTAAAATCAGCTGTCTCTTAATGTTTAGGTGTTTTCTATACTGGCACAGTGAAATTTTTTAAAGATGAATCATTAGTTTTCTGCCAGAAATTCATCCATTAACCCCATGCCTGCAGTAGAATGCCAATCTTATTTTGGGAAATTAACCCATGTTTGTCCCTAGTTCTGCTAGATAACATGTTTGCTTCTTTCTTTTTGATGCTTAGTTTCTCTTTCATCAAATCACAATTTCTGTGGCATTCAAAAGATGCTCTAGCAATTGTAAATTCACTTTCAGGTAATCTGTATTTTACCACCCATCCTGACAGATGGTCTTTAAAATCATTTGAATACGTAACAGCTATAATGCAACATTTGAATTAGTAATGCAGAAGACCAGTGATGGCCCACCAAAGCCACCATAAAAGGACTCTGGGAAATACATAATATTGAAGGGAAATGCAATATATGCCATATGTAGCTTCTGAGTATGTCAGAGATCATAATTATGGGATAAAAAAATGCTTGTGCAGATTAGCTTCTTTTAGACAGCAGCCTGATTAGAGGGGACAGATGAAGGCAGAATTAATGCTTGAAAAGGGCAGATTAGTTGATCCAAATCTGATGGAGTAGTATTTTAACTCAGTTTCAGTTAGCAAAATTACTTGGCAGGCCAGGGCTGTTGGCCTATCTCATGCAGTACAGTATTATTACTACGATTGTGTCATTTACCATTACATTTTAAATTCAATGAGTCGTTCTGGATATAGCCTACCTTAAAGTCTTCATACTGACCCTGGCTTCAAAATGCTATTTCTAGCCAAACATTATTTCATGAAACAGGAACACATGCACACATATATGCAGGAATCCTGAAGATAGCCTGAATATTTTGTCATTGATGTATGTTTACCGTTATGTCTGTGGAACATCCTATTATGGAAGTTCTAATACTAATAGCACTTAGACTTATATACTGCTCCATAGTGATTGACAGCAGCCTCTGAGTAATTTACAAATGCCAGCATATTCAATTGCCCCCAACAATCTGGGCATTCATTTTATTGACCTTGGAAGGATGGAAGGCTGAGTCAACCTTGAGTCAGTGAGAATCGAACTGCTGGCTGAGGGCAGAGTTAGCCCTGCAATATTGCATTCTAACCACGGCTCCCCACTGCACCACCACAGAAGGCCGATGATCTAAAATATGAATACATGTAGTCCTCAACTTATGACCACAATTTCCTTTCCTTTACTAAGAATTTAGTATTTCAGAATACTAAATTTCAGAATACTAAATTCTGAATTCAGAATACTCCAGAATTTCCTTTACTAAGTAAGGCAGTTGTTAAGTGAGTCACAATCAATTTTACAAGCTTTTTGCCTTGATTGTTAAGTGAATTGTTAAGTTGTTAAGTGAACTGTGTGGTCACTAAGCAAATTTGGCTTCTCCCATTGAAGTTGCTTATTGGAAGCTGGCTGGGTTTTTTTTTTAAGTTTCCTGCTTTGTGGAAACCCTTAGTAAAGTCTTACACAAAAATAGATTCTACTGGCCTAACAGACCTTACACTCTTGTGAGTGTACTTTGAATTACAGCCTGAGCCTAATTTTCACAAGTGGTCTTTTGATTAAAAAAAAAGAACATGTAAGATTACTAATAAAAAAAGCTTTCATTAGCTTTTGATCATGTATTAGTTTTGGGATTGATCAATAAAACCAACATCATAACTTTTATACTTATATTTCATATTGTTCCCATGCAGCTTGAAATTTAAACTAGACATAGAAGGCTTGCATATTTTTCATGTATGTCTAGTATCATTGAGACGAAAGTGAGCATCTAACACAGTTTAGTAACACAGCATATACTTTTCTATGCCCTTTCTTCTTAAGAAAGGACATTTCCGCAGGTGCATGATGGCAGTCTAGGAACCACTGCCAGTATACATCAACCAGGTCAGATGGATGCCTTTCACTGGAAAGACAATTTCTGTGTTCTAGGATTATGGTGGTTTTTAAATACATGTTTTTTTTAAATGATCTTTCCCATAACCTTAAGCCCTTTGATCTCTAAACCTACCTGGTGGTTGCTGAATTGGTTCATCTGAAACATGTTTGTGATTCATTTTCTAAATTTGCTTCATAAAAGATGTGTGCTGACATCTGCAATGAGAGGCAGTAAATGAAAATTTCAATCTTCTTTTGATCTGTACTATTCAGATTCTTGGGCCACACCCATGGTAATTATATGTTGAGCACTCATCAGCAGCATATTAAAGTGTGACAACTTCTTCTCCATAAAGTAAATGTGCATGTAGATAGTTGAAAGCATTATTGTAAATTTTGTTTGTGTATAAAAGCATTACATTAATCTACCCAGGGTAGACACCAAGATATGTGAAATGCAGATGGTAATTGCCTTCTTCATGATTAAAAGCAGAAGCAATAACCCTGGGCTGTAACATCTCAAGATTCTACATCATGAAAAAAGACTCAGGAATGTGAGAAGAAATTAAGTTCTGTTCAGACTTGGACAACTGTGCACACAGATGACCTTATTTGGCTGATGGACTATAAGGAGAAGGTTAGGGATGAGGGAGGGAATCTTTTGCCACATTTAACTTTCAGACATGATGAACAGGATGTATCAATTTAGGGTAATGAGCAGCAAAGCATTTCCTCTCTCATCACGATTTGATCCTGTAATTCCTGAGGAAGTGGGCAGAATTCTCTTTACCATTAGTGCAGCTACCTGTTTATTAGACTGAAATTCCTCCTGGTTGGTTAGGGCCACCTGAAAATTGACATGTGGTTGGATGAACAAGAGAGTGAATTCATCCATGGAGAAGGGGTAATTCTACCTGTTCAAGAAGGCATCACTAAATATAATGGCTATGGATATATTTATCCAATATTTCACCTTCTCTTTTTGGGTAAGATTGTAAAGGTTGTCTAGAAAGACTTGGAGAAAATGGACTGACCCACTTCAGTCAGATTTCAGGCTGAGACACAATATGGAGATCACATTGATCATATTTGTTGATGACTCTAGTAGAGTCAGAAGGGTGTGGTGTGGCTATTCTAGTTCTTTTTGATCTCAGCAGATTTGATATCATTGATCATGGTATTTTTCTGGACCATGGAAAGCATGGTTTTTCTCTTTTCTCCATAGCCTGTTCCAATCAATGTTGACAGGTGACAAGGAGTTGAAGCCAAAGCTCCTGGTTTTCAGGATGCCTCAGAACTTGACAGGCTTGCTTCTCCTGTTTAAAATCTACTGAAACTACTGGATGAGGTCATTCTTTGACATTGGATCAGATACAATAATGATACTCAGTTGTATTTCTGGATCCCTAGTTGACAAGTGATAATGTTGAGGTCACGTTCCATTGCCTGGAGGATATTCTGCTCTGGATGGGGAGGAACAAATTTAACCCTGATAAGACTGAGTGACCACAGGTTCATGGTTCTTCTGGTCTTGGTGATTTTCCATGATTGATTCTAGATGAGGTGGCACTTTCCTAGGCAGAACTGGTGAACAGTTTAGGGGTAATACTCAAAGTTCCTGTTAGGAAGGAGGTGGAAGCTGGGCCAGGATGGTCTTTACTCAGATTCATCCAGTACAGAGGTCTTCAAACTTGACAGCTTTAAAATTTGTGGATTTCAACTCCCAGAATTCCTCCTCCGGCCATGTTAGCTCAGGAATTCTGGGAGTTGAAGTCCATAAATCTTAAACTTGGCAAGTTTGAAGATCCTTGATCAAGTATGTGAAATTATGCCTTTCTTGGGAAATTATCCCAAGTCTTTCTCATGGTCACCTTACACATGGATTATTGCAATGTACCTGAATGGAATTATCTCTAAGGATATTTGGAAGCTGCAGCAGTTTTGGGCTGAGCTCAGAACCTCTGCTATCCAAATTGCACTGATTATCCATGAACTTCCTGGTTGAAGATGCAGGTTATCACCAATACACAAAGGCTTTCCATAAGATCAGAAAAAGCAGGCATGTTTTAGGTCCCTTGTTGTGAACTCGATAGAGGCACTGCACCTTTTTGGTCCTTTTAGATCTCTCAGGAGATTTTGATACATCTTACCATGGTATCTTTTTGAACTACCTATGTGGGTTGGAGACTGGAATAACTGTTTTGCAATGGTTTTGTGATTTTCTTAGTGGATTGTAGGGGAAGACAGGACAGTCCTGTGATAGCTCCCTCTGCTCTTGATTCTTTCCCCAGTATTAAACTTTTTGATGAGGTCACTGTGGTAGGTTGTCTGTTGATTTTCAAAACAATGCTATTAGTTTATTGATAGCATTCAATTCTACCCTGGATCATGCAAGATGTTTTATTCTAGTGCACCAGTCCCCAACCTTTCCATCTTGGTGGCCCAGCAAGGTGGGAGAGGGGAACCAGGCCACATGAGTGGCAGGCATGCATGCATGCAGCTCAACTTGCACGAGCAGTGGACACATGCACGTACAGCTTGACTTGTGCAAGTTGAGCTGCACAAGTGTGAGCACGTGTGCCACCAACTGTTCAAACAGTCCAGTTGCAAATAGGCCATGGCCCAGTAGCAGGCCATAACCAGTGGTTGGAGACCCCTGTTCTAATGTCTGGATTAAATAAAACTGGCTAAATTTAAATTGAAACATGATTGTAGCACTGCAGAAGCTGGATTTTTTCTCTCAAGAAAATTTGGCGGCAAAATATTAAGCAGCATATGTTTCATTCTTCTCATTAAAAAGAAAACAGTTGCCTTTGAGTTTACATATTTAGGTGACAGGGCAATGCATAATTTAGGACCTATGCTAACCTTTGGCTTTGATATCTAGAATACAGACCCAAGAGCTGCTCTAAGTTGACCACCCAATGGGTGTGTATAAAAGAGACTGGGGAAGAACATGATAACTTGGAAAGTAATCGGATTCACTTCAAATTTACTCAAATCAGATGCTTGATCTAGTCCTGCCCATTTTTTAGTTGGGGCCCATGACATACTATTCAAAAGCCAAGTGATACTCCCAGTTCAAAAGACTATAAGGAGGTTGGGTTCTCACATATTGGTATATATTTTAAAAAGAAGAGGCAAACAAAGAAAGAAGAAAGAACTGATGTCAGCAGGAAAGCATCAGCTTGTGAGATTTGGCAAATGCTCATGCAGGTCCACCCTGATGCCAAGTTTATGTTCACAGGCTGTTCCTCCTAAGCCTTCTGATGACTAAATGAATCATAAACTCCTAGAATTTAAAAAGGCAATTATCAAATCCAATTTCTTTGTGTGGTAAGCCAAATTAAACCACCCCTAAAAGGTTGTCAGCCTATACATTCAATGTAAGTGGTTTCATTGGCTCTTACTGTTAGGAGGCTCATAATCACATTTATGTATTGTTTTGTGTTCTACACTCCAGCAAGTTAAACAACGGTGTTGATCTTCTTCTATTTGAGGTTTTTTTATGTACCATATTTTTTGGACTATAAGACACTCC
>CM019149.1:239024459-239044459 GCA_009733165.1 Naja naja | reverse complement strand
TGCATAAATTGTTTGTCCATATGTCACTGCAACATGTTTTGCTGTTGGTCATATCTTTATATATTTTAAAATCTAAACTACTTTATTTGAATATGAACTTTCAATTAGTAAGAAAGCTTAGTAACAATGAGGCACTACATTCATTTTAAGTGGAAAATACTGATGAAAATATGTTAATCAATTAAATTAAATTATAGACTAAATAGGCTGCTGCCTATAGAAATGTAGCTATAAATTTCAGCACCTGAAAAGCATATATAAACCTCATATACTGTAGTGTTCAATATTGTCAATATATATTGCTGTTCTTTGAAGATGTGCCTATGAATAATTTTTCTCTAACTTAATGAAACCCACTTCTTACTGGGCCCACTTTCGTTATTAATATTGTAATATAAATAGATGACATAATGAATTATATTGTTATAATGGTGGCAACCTCTGGTCATACATACTTTAAGATCTTAATGAAGCTAATTTGATGCTAATCATTTATTTGCTAACAAAAAAACTCATCTTCAATGTCACAGCCTTATTTCCATAATATTAAAGACAGTATTAATTTAAGCTTTAATATTAGTTGCTGTCATCATTGTTCAACCTACATGGTGATGTTTGTTGGGGGATGGGAATACAAATTGGCAAGATGGCAGGCACAGCTTTATCATGAAAACCTCACTCCTTTTTTACATGCATAAAAAGATGAGGGGCTCTGATCATGACTCTGATCCTCCACCTACAAGATGTGACATCTTATGGACATTTTAGAACAGGGGTGTCAAACTCAAGGCCTGCAGGCTGAATACAGCCTGCAGCATACTTAAATCCAGTCCGTGGGGGCGGCCTGGAAGTATCAAGGAATCAGCTGTGTGCAGGCCCCCCGTGCCTCGTTTTCACCTTCCATGGCCTCCTGCAGCATTCTACCAACTGAAACCTGGTCAAAAACAGGCTGAAAATGGGCCAAAAATGAGCTGAAAACAGCCCAAAAAACAACAGAAAACTGGCCTGAAAATGGGCCCAAAACAGGCCAAAACGACTGGATAAATGGACTGAAAAATGGGCTGAAAATGGGCTGAAAAACAGGCCCAAAACAGGCCAAAAATGAGCCAAAAAACGGGCACAAACAGGCCAAAAATCAGACCCAAAACAGGCCAAAGCAAACTGAAAAATGGACCCAAAACAGGCCAAAAAATGGGCTGGAAAATGGGGCAAAAAGATGTCAAAAACAGGCCAAAAATGAGCCCAAAACAGGCTAAAAATGGGCCAAAACAGGCTGTAAAATGGGCCAAAAACAGGCCAAAAGCAGGCCAAAAATAGGCTGCAAAACAGCCCAAAAACAGGCCACGCAGGAAGCCATGGAGAGCAAAAACGAGGTGCAGGGGGGCCTTGTGCAGACTCCCGCACCCTGTTTTGGCTGGCATGATGCTGCAGGTGGCATCTGTCATGCCCCCCCCACCTCCCACCAATGGCTTGCAGGGCTGATCCGGCTCTCGAAGAAATCCAGTTTGACACCCGTGTCTTAGAACCTACAAATTTATATGTAGCTCCTAAACTGCTGAAAATATTTCAGTTGTTCTCCTATCTCTACCCCACCCCAATTAGAAAGCAATAGAATACTTCTAGAAGTTGCATGTGAATGGGCTTAGTTTGTTCAGGTGTATGTGTGGAATAATATGGCCAGTCTAGTTCCACAAGTTGTTCCACATTTGTGTGTAGGAAAATTGCAAGCCACACAGAAAATTATTTAAATCTTCTCAGAAGGAATACTTTTTAAAAGGTCTCCAGTACAGGTATTTAACAATTACAAAGATGATCTCTTCAATTTAATTTGTAAATCAGAATACCAAAGAATAGAGTTTATCAACCAACCATCAAATGAACAAAATAATTGTTAACATGGAAACAAGCCAGCATTTATTGCCTTAAATAATATTTACCAGCGTTAATTTCAACACCAGAGATTGGGAGTGGGGCGGAAATGTTTCCTAGTAAAAACTCAGCTGGCTTAATGATAATTGCTTGTTCAGAAAAATATAAACAACAGAGTGTACCTTAAGAAAATGTCAAAACATGCCTTCCAAAAATTAAGTTTAGTCAATGTTCTGAGCACGAATAAGTGTCTATAGCAGGAAAGTACGAGAGAGCTCTTGCTCATTTTATAGAATACATGGTTTCACTTAAATTGAGCTATATTACCAGTTTCTATCAGCATGTTAATCATAAAGTCTAACCTGGAGTTTCATAACTCCAATGGTTCTAATATAATGTACACATATTTATATATGTCCTTTTAGAAGTAAGAGCCATTGACATCTATGGTCTCAGGTAGCCCTAAAGAAACCTTCTCTAATCTAACATCATGTTGGTGTATTTAGACTGTACCTCTTACAATTCTCAGGCAGATTAGAAATAGCACTGCTGCTCAGAGGTGCGGATTGAAATGTAATAGACAAAAAAAATCTATATGTGGTAGAGCTCCAGCCAAGGTGTATCTTCCACCAAGAAAGATCATCAGCTACTTCTACTTTGGCTAGAATATGATTGATAAATTAATTAGCATGATCACCTTCTGATACTGTAGCAGTTTCTAATTCTCTCATTCTTCATAGCTTTTACTGTAAGCAAGGATGAGAATAATTTATTTAAGGCGGAGGTGGTGAGCTATGGCCCCTTTATGACTTGTGAAATTTAACCCCCAGAATTATGGGAATTGAGGAGCACAGGTCATAAAAGGGCCATAGTTCCCCACCCCTGATTTAAGGGGAAAGAGATCAAATCCAATGGACATTGAGTAAAAGATATTTAAAATAAAGGTAAAGGCATGTGTTGTCTAAATTGGCATTTATACAACAATTACATCTTACCTCAAACTCTTATTATAAAAAAATAAAGAGAAGATTGTGTGTGTGTGTGTGTGTGTATGCACGCGCTTTAGATTTTTTTATAACTATTATAACTATTTAGATTTTTTTATAACTATTAGAAGCAGGTTGGAATAACTGAAACTGAATTCCAACAAAATAGTTTAATTTTGCCAGATGTTCCAAAGGACAATTGCCTGCTGAGATTTATGGAATTGATATCAATACTAGGCTTCCAGTGTGTTTTAGCAAGGTACAGTGTAGCATAACCATTGAATCCTTAAGGCCATTCTGGAGAGAACAAGTTCCAAACAAACGTGGCTAGTAGAATTTGGCTATTTGTTTTTAACAGCTAACTTTAATGCACACAACCTTCTTTCTGGTGCTGTCACTAACAAGATGTTTAGCAACAACTTTAGTAAACTTGTTGCTATTCCCATCCCTGCTCCTTCCAAATTGCAACTGGCAGTCACCATCTAACAAAAATATATGAAAAGATTTAATTCAAGAGAGATCTTTGCCTACACTATTCCTCTTGTCTCTAGTCCAAGGGGGTCCAGGGGGGTCAAACTCAAGGCCTGGGGACCAGATCTGGCCCATGGGGCCACACTGGAAACAGCAAAGAACCGGCCCGCGGTGCCTTTGCCAGCAAAAACTGAGCTTGTGCTCCATTTTCGCTGGCAGAGGGTTGCAGGAGGCCACCCTAACCAAAAACAGAGCTCGGAGAGGGCCACACACAGTCCCCCTGAGCTCCATTTCCACTGGCAGAGGGTTATAGGAGACTGTTCCAGCTGAAAATGGAGCTCCGGAGCCTGTTTCCACTGACAGAGCCCTCAGGCAACTATAGGTGCCCCCGACATGAGTGATATCAAGCTGGCCATGCCCACCCTGGCCATGCCCACTCCAGCTCCCTGAGGTCAAACACCACCCTGATGTGGCCATCAATGAAATCGAGTTTGACACCTCTGCTCTAGTCACTATTCAGAATCTCTAGTTTGCCTACACCATTTAGAATCTCAGCCCCATTTAAAGTAAGCTCGTTATATGTCAAAGCAAGGAATCTTTGGGTTCCACAGATATATCATCCAAAGTGCCCCAGAAAAGGGTTAAGGATTACTAACATCTCATTGCCAAACACTGTCACTGTGGAAATATCTTTTCCGTCCATATTAAATAAGGTTCAGGACTTCACTCCAGCATATTTTGTGCTGCTGAAAAGAACTTTTTATTTTTGCTAACATGATGCTTCACTGCACCGACATATAGCAACTTTTTCTCCCTTTGCTAAACCATATGTGGCTGTGGCCAGGATGTGACACATCCAGCCCACGGGCCGTGAGTTTGACAACGCTGCTTTATGTGGATGAGTGCCGGCCAGAGATCCAATTACACTTTCTATGCCTATTGTTAGTATTTCTCTGAGATACCAACTTGTTCCTCTTAACTCCTCAATGCAGGTGGCTTCCTGATAACTTGACGGATTTATGCTGACCTGCCAAAAATATCGCTGCCATTTGAGTCATCTAAACAGCATCCTTGGAGTAGCAGCTCATTTTTTGCAAATTCGGTAGTTTGCCTAGTTTGATCTTTGGCTATTTAGATTTCTTCTAACAAAGCTGCCCACCTGTGCTTTTTTGAAATAAGAGCATCTGTTGCTTCATCCATGCCTCTACTTCTAACATACTTATATGTTAGATAAACATACTTATCCCTGTTCCAGAAATTATTATTTTTTATATTTCTTTCATTTTCTTTACATTTCTCCACCTCTATTATTTCCTCTTACCTTTCAATTCTTTGTCCTTGACCTGTAATAAGATCTCTAGAGTCTACTTGGAAGTATCCATGAGACACAATTTATTTGTTTTTATTCTTACCAAGTTTAAATTCTTTAGGATTGGACATAGTGTTCCTTTGCAGTGATTATAGCATCAGAGTGATCCTAGGGACAGTTTCCTTGTTTTATTACACATTTCTCAAGTTTGGGAAGTTTATCCTTTGGTTTTGAAGTAGATTTAGTTTAATCAATTTTGGAAAAATGTTTCTGTCCTTTTTAAATAAGAAAGTTAACTTTAACTTTCAGTTCAGAGTGACACATTCTTTTAGCGGATCTTGATGCAACAGACTTTGTCTATCGTGGACCCAAATCGCAATTTGCTTCATTTTAGAAATATTGCCATGAAAGTGAAATTTATTTCACTTTTTTATTTGTACTGATCACATTATGTAAATCCCCTCACCAATACCCTATTCTCTAGTTCAATGGACTTTTGTCAATAACAGACACCTTCGCCCCCAATTAGCCTGTTAAAAATTGGTTTCAAAGTGCTCAGCAGTACTATCTTATCACCAGTAGAAATGCTAGATTTATTCAAAACAAATATGCGGGATCTGCCTCTTGCCAGATTTATTTGGAAAGTCCCCGCTAAAGAGAGAGAGAGAGAGAGACAGTGAAAGTAATAACGAAGAGTTATCTCGTCTTGATAAATGAAGTATACATTCACATGAAATGCACATGCACAGACCAAACAAACATTGAATCCCTGAACGACACCAACAAAGGAACAATATCAACAACTGAAAGTACACTGCGAATAATGAGATTACTTCAATATATTAGTACTGTTTTTCCTGTGCAACACCCAAATGCCACTTAATCCAAAAGATGTCCTGCTGGTCTGCTTTAAAGCAAGCAAAACTGAGCAGCAAAGCAGAAAAAAAAAACCTAAAGATGCTTTCTCAGTTTGCCTCTTCCAAAAACAAACTAAGCATAAATTCCTCTCCAAACAGGGAACAGGGAAGAGCACTGCTCAGGAGGCCTATTGCTAAGCTGAGGGCACCACAGTTTCTATGCAGCCACAATGTTCCAGATTCTTTACGCTCAGAGCTGGCCAATATGGTTTAGCAGTGAAGCCAGAATTTTGGAAGCCATCTGTGGGGGGACGGGGAGGGGATGGGACAAAGAGGAGATTTCACACTACAGCTCTCCAACTCAAATCCAGGGATACTAAACCAACCATAGATCCAGATTCCTGCCCTGGAATAACCTTTTAATGCTACCCAGTGCAGTTCAATTAACTTCAGAATAACAGAAAGGGAGGAAGTGAGCAATGCTCTCAGAAGGGAATAGCTTACAAATTTTCCCAAAGTCCACAACAATGAGGAAGGGGAAGGTGTGTTGCTGAAGGCGGCCTGCCCTGTTTCCAGATAAACCCTTTTGTGCCTCTTCAATGTCTATCCCCCCACATAATTAACCCACTTTTGGGGCTTCTGGTAATATAGGGGCACTTAAGCTCCAATTTCAAATTTGACAAAGAACTCAGATAAAAGATCTTCCCCTGTCCCTGTCTAACCAAGGTGAGACCGAGGGGTACTTTGTCCAGCTGTTAATCCGACACAACTATGACAAGTTTGTCTAGTGCAGTTTAAGTGAATGTCAGGAAAGTCAGAGAGGTGAGATAAAAGCCGGCCTCGTGTTCAGGGAATGCTGAGCGTATTTTCCAACAAGCGAGTAGCAAGCCACGGAGCATTCTCTGTCAAGACAAACAATTTCCCAACCACCCAGTCAGCCTCAAGTACAAAAATCACATTCAGGAATATTTTCAATAATCAACACTTCAACCTCTCCCCACCAAGAGCACAAACAATGAGACAAGAGTATCACAGAACATACAAAGCAAGCTTGCAAAGAACAAAAGCAAGTGCAAGATATTGATTTTCCACATCTACTCAGATTTAATGACTCGGGTTTACCTTGATTTTTGAGTCATGTCTGCCTGACGTTCCTCATCAGTCTGTAAATACTTTCATTTACCTGCCTGGATGCCCACTAGTATGTGTAAATTGAGTCACATATAAAGTACCTTGTGACTTGGTGAACCCTGGTAAAAGCTTAAAGCTAAAAACAGAAAAGAAAAAAAAAAACCTCCATGAACTTCAGAAAAAGTAAAATAAATTCAGGAGGATTACGATTGAACATAAACTGAGAATGTTTCTAAATCAGGGGATTTAGAATCATACAATAAGCATAAAGAGCAGGATTTGTAAATTTGATTGAGAAATATGGCGAAAAGAAAGCCTAGCATTGATCTAATCCCAGAAATGGAAACAATTCATACAAGAAGGTGTTAAGGACCTGTCAGCCTCAAACATTAAAGACAGTATGCAGTTTCATTGTTAATTTTTTTTTAAAAAAGTGAAAGCAATTAGATGTTAGATGGTTCAGGGAACAAAATGAAGAATGTACGAAAATAAACTTGTCCTTGCCTGCTGGCTTGGGTGCACTGGAGGGTTGGCTTGGCTGGACTTCTTCTGAAGACATGGTAGGAGTCCTTGTTCTGCTCCCAAACTTGAACCAATGAGGGCCTTTTCGACCCCTTTACCAGGAAATTTAGCAAATTAAAAGAAAACAAAACCCTCACTTCGGGATGTCCCAAGTAGACTGGGGGAACCATCAATAAGATATCAGAAAGAAAGTATTGTGCTTCTTCTTTCTCCTTCCTCATCTGAAGGGACAGGGATGAATAAGGAAATTCCTTAGCATAATAATCATGGGGGTGAAACTCTAAAAGAAGACAATAAAGCCCACCAAAGATGTTTGCAAAAGCCCAAGTACTTTGCTGGGGACCTGTCTTGCCAAAGTTTCAATAATGGAGGGATTTCTTTGCCAAACTGGAATGGAGCCTTAGCCTCTTGTTACAGACTATCTTTAACAAAATATGCTAGAGTTTCCTAAGAGGAGTTATCACAATAGCTGTCACTCTGAAACTTTCAAAGAACTGGGCATCGGCCTGAGCTGAAATAGCAGTTTAAAATCACCTGATAAGAAGACCTCCAACAAGGCCCTAAGAAACAAGCCAGCCACTTTTGCTGAATATGTTTAAATCGATGGATACCAGCGTGCCTTTTAAGTCTTTGTGGCTACCTGGGGCACTTCAGCCTACACTCTCCCCGATCTGACAAAATTAAAGAGAAAACTGTTTTGAGAAGAGGCTACATTTCCGGAAGCACTACAAGAAGGCTTGTTCCGAGGAAACTTTTGATACAGATCGCTGTGAACACTTCATCCTCCGAGGCGACACCCATGCCCCTCGATCCCTCCATTAGTTTAAACAGGGAAGCATCCATCTAACTGGAGGTACTGCTTGTCCTGAATGAGGGATACATTATTATCTCTCCGCGTTATTTTCACAGATTTCTGGAGAGAGTGGGGCAAGGTAAAGGAAGAATAAGAAAGAGAGAGACAGAGAGAGAGAGAGAGAGAGGGATGGAGGGAGGGAGGGAGGGCGAGCGAGCGCCTAGCAGTTATTTCTCTCTCTCCCATATTCTATCCCACGTTACTTTGATTGACAGCCCAGCCTCTCCACTCTCCTTCTCCCCGACCTTCCTATTCTCCCTGCCTGCCTGAACGTTCCGCTGCCTCCCATTGGCTCGCTCAGAGGGGTCCTGCAGCTCAACTAGAAAGGCTTCCTAGGAAAGGGGGAGGGAGGCAGAAGGGGAGGTGACGCCTACCAGAGTCAGCTGCCATTGGCCTGATGTCATTGACCCACGTTGGTTCCTAAGCAGACGATTGGCCCCACGCCTTCCTCCCTCTCGCTCGGGGCGGAGCCAAGCGGCTGGTTAGCTCGAGGAGTGTGAAACCGCGTGTTAATGTAACCAGCGCGGGCGGATACATTGTGTCCCGTTTATTGAGATCCTGCCGCCGAGCTGGGTTGTGTGTCCTGCGGAGTTTTCTTATTACGTACCGGTTTCGTCTCCATGGAAGACAAATCCTTGCGATAATTTTGGGGAGGGGGGAGGAGAAGGTCTCGCCTTCTCCCCACCCCCGCCTGGATGGTTCCTGGAGGGATCTCGCAAAGAAGAACTTTGGCCCGGGGGTTGAGCAAGAGAGAAAGAAAAGCAGCGGAAGAGGCCGCCGCGAGAAGTCTGCCCGGGATGCTTCTGTTCCGAATGCGAGGTTTCGTTTCGGGATTCTAACGTGGGGATCCTGATCTAGGCGCTGTGGGCCTAGGAAGACAGCCTCGGCCCGACTCCGAGGGAGAAGCGGCTCTTGATTTGGAGACCGACTGCGGTGGGAAGAGTGGGTACCAGGAGGGACAAGAGCGCCTGAACGGGGGTGGGGTGGTTTTTCCGTGTAACTCTCAGGATTCTCCTTTCTTCAGTCCGGCTCCTGCCTCATAACCCTCCCTCTCCCCCTCTCCTCCACGATTTCCTTCCTCGCGTCCGGCGCCCGATTTGGTCTGAATCGTTCTTCCGACGCGGGGAGAGCACGGCCTTTCGCAGAGGCGCTCCTCGGCTCTAGCCTCGCAGCCGATCGTCGGAAAGAGCCCCTTTGACTTGTTTGGATTTTCTCCTCCGATCGTCTCCAAAGCCACCGATCTTTCGGGTGGTGTGTTTATTTGTTTGTTGGATCTTTTCTAAGTGCGTTTGGCGGCCGAGGAAAGAAAGGTTATTTCCTGGAAGAAAAAGAAAGAAAGAAAAGGGGAAAAAAAACCCAAGGAAGCCCAAGGAGCGACAACAACAACAACAACGGCGCGGCGAGGAAGGACCCATCCCGGACTGGCCATCTCTTGCGCTTGCTCGGGCAGATCCCCGGTGACTTTTTCTTCCCTCGCTCTCTCGAGCTAACAACAAAGGAAGCGGCTGGGCTGGGGCTGGAGGGAAGCCGCGTGGGGGGGTGGGGAGGATGAGCCTGCAGCTGAGCCAAGAAGCGGAGTAAGCGCCCTTCCCCGCTTTCCTCCCACCTGGCGTTGGCTCTGGAGCTTCCGCGGAATCTAAAGTTCAGGGGGTCGAGGCGAGGCGAGACCTGCGAAGGAGGAAAGCGGCGGCCAGAGCCATGTTTCCTCAGAGCCGGCATCCCGTAAGTGGCCTTTCGCTTCCTCACCACCCCCACCCTCATCAACCCCCCATCCACCCACCCCGGTCCCCTTTTCCCGGGCAAAAAGTAACGCGCGGGGTTCTTGGCTAAAGGCAGGAGTCCGAAAGTGGAACCGGCTGCTTCGGTTGGCCCTCTGCGAACGCTGATGGGGCGGAAAACAGCTTTTTGGGAAGCGGGGTTTGTATATGTGTGGGCGGTCGGGCGAGGAAAGGCCTGGGAAACTTCTGCCTCGTCAGCTGGCCTGGTCGGGGTTGGTTTGAAAAGCCTCGCTTGGCTTTTGGGGGAGCGGCGGGCGGGTTGGGGGGGGGGAGAGGCGGCGCGTTCGGCTTCCCCTTTTGTTTACTCGTAGCCCTTGGCCGGGCCGCTTCGGTTCCTTTTCCCGGTTCAGAGCGGCGGGTACTTTCCCCTCAAGACCGAATGCGAGACACCGCTGCTGCCATTTCCTGGAAGGAAGAGGACGTTGGAGCGAGCGCTCTCTTGCCCGCCAGTGGCGTTGCGGTGCTTTTTAATGAAGAATAGCAGCGAGTCCTGGATGGGGCAGCATCCCTACAAAGGCGGTTTTGTGGGGAATTCTGCCTTTGCCCTTGCCACGTGCTCTCTCTGGACCAGGTGGCATTGTTCCCTCGGTAGCGGTGGCTGCAACTTTGCTTGTTGTCTCAACAGTTTCCTCACAACTCCCCTTCCTTTTCTTCCTGTGTCCCCTTCCTTCTTTCCTTCCCCTTCAGACGCCACACCAAGCTGCAGGACAGCCCTTTAAGTTCACAATCCCGGAGTCTCTAGACCGAATCAAAGAGGAGTTCCAGTTTCTCCAAGCTCAGTATCACAGGTGAGAATGGCTCTGGTCAGCTTAGAAAGGCATCAACCTTTTTTTTTCTTCCTGAAGCTTGGGAAGGAAGGAAGGTTTCTTCTGGGCTGAGATTTTCAAGGTGTTCCATATATATGTGGTGTGTTTTGCTTCTTCCAAATGTACTTAGTAGTTATGCCCAGGTGGTGGCGTGAGGAGGCAGTGAAAAGTCTGTCACTCACTCACTGAAGGTGAGTGTGCAAGCAGGCTGGTGGATCCAGCTATTGTTTTTATTTGTGTTAAGTTAAAAAGTTTAGGTGTATGAGCTCCTGTCTTGCTACCTCCATCTCCCTGTGATGGAGCTTTACAGGGACTGTCAATATTTGCTCTGGAAAGTTTTAAGACACTGAGTTGACATTTGGTCAACCAGGGTTCCTATCCTCATATTCCAGCATGCCATCATTAAATGAAAATAATAATAATAAACCCTATTTAATGGTGTTACCACAGCTCCTGAGAGAATAGAACATGCTAAGTAAAACATTTTTTACACACACACACACAGAGTAAAATAAAACGTTGGCATGCTTGTTTTGGCCGTTGTTTGATCCTGTGTATGTCTACTTAGAATTATGTTTTATTTAGTTCAGTGAAAAATATTCCAAGATAACGTGCATAAAAGTTCAGCAAAGTTTTCAAATGCGCAATTTGCAAACAAGAAATAAAGTTAGGGTTATTTACTGAAACATTAACTTGTACGTACATGTAAGTAAAAGATATGCCTAATAAAAATCTGAGGAATACATCTTTAAAGTAAACATGTTCCAGGGCCAGACGGTTAGTATATTATCTTGGTTTGGTTTGTACAAACAAACATACATATATAAAATTGAGCTCAGCTGTTATATAGCTCAAGCACACTGTGTACATAATCTTAAATGCAAAGATCAAGCCTGTTCAAATAAGTAGTATTCAAACAGTAAAGTTTTTATGATAGTGTGGGAGTCTCAAGAATTATGGTACACACCTACAAATACCCTTTAATCATAATAGCAAAAACTGAAAGGCTTTAATTATCTAAAGGATTTAGCTTGATGACCTTCAGGCTTTTATTTTTTAGTTAATAGAATTACAATCCCAATCCTAGAAGTAAATTTCCATTGGAAATAATTTGTAAGTGAATCTGAAGTTTGGCAGCTTGATTTAAGTTATTTTACTTCAACTGAAAGCCATAAATTATTTATGCTTGGGTCTAATTAAAAGTAAATGTATACCTAATAGTTCACATGATGAACAAAAGTTTGTTAGTTTGGTTATATTTGAAAAACTGATTTTTGGAAAATACAAACTGAAGTATTTTCTAATAATTCACATGGATTTCTATAGAAATGTACTTTCTGAATTTCATAGGAATGCTGGAATTCTATGTTAGTACCTCTTTAAAAACATTTTCCCAGTATGTTAAATTATTTCTACATTTTATAGGAAAGTTTTTATCTGTTTGATCTCCTCTGCATATTCAAATGTTGTCATCTATTAAAGTGAATTGCTAAACATCTCTGTGTTTCTACTTTGAGATCCCAGAACAGTTTCCATAACAAACAAGCATCTTTTCAGAATGTAAATAAAAGCATATCTTAAATTCATATATTTAAAACAAATACACACCTTTATCTTTGTAGCCTTAAACTGGAATGTGAGAAGCTCGCAAGTGAGAAAACAGAAATGCAAAGGCACTATGTTATGGTAAGTACAATCTTGTTTATCTATTTGTTTTATTAAAATGTAAAATCAGAATTGGAAGAAAGCATGGAAAATAGTCTAACCTAGACCCCGTTAAGGGCAGGATACATTATAATATCCCTGACAGATCCAGCTTCTGTTTAACTTCCTCCAGTAAAAGACTCAGAATCTCCCTTAGCAGTTTGCTACATGCTGAATACATTTCAGGACATTTCCTGTTGTTCATTTAAATCATTTTACCACGGTTTCAATGTATTGATTTACCTCTACTTGTTTGGAACAAGAGAAAATGAAAATTCTGGGCATGATCGAACTGTTGTGTGTTTGTGTTTTAAATAAACTTTCTTTGTTTTGTTCACAGTATTATGAAATGTCATACGGATTAAATATTGAAATGCACAAACAGGTAAGAAATTGTTATTATTGAATTCTGTGTTAATACAGCATTATATTACATGGATATCTAAAAGGTTGGAGAAATACAGGAAAAATTTCCCTATGCATTTCCATTTAGTTTTATAAATACTATCTTGGCATTCACCATTATATGCGAGAGATGCTTAAAATTAAATATTTTCAAGGAAATAGTTTTCTAGAAGGAAATTTGAGGTCGGCACATCCTTGAATCTGCCTAACCAGTATTTTATGTCTAGGCAGCATATGTTGATGGTTGCTCAAATCCAAGCCATTTAAAAAGCATGAAAAGATTAGTGACTTGGAAAGCATTCCTTATGACTGAGTTTGCAAGTTCCCATAAAATTCACACTTATGGCTACTATAATGGTGAATAAAAAGAGTATTGAACTGGAACAAGGCACTAAGGACCTCATAAGAGAAAGAAAGCTAAATGATTGCTCAGCCCAAAGGACCTTCAATTGAGTAGTTATTGTCTGCCAAAGAAAGCATTAATGGCAGGGTGTAAATATTCTGTAGATATGCTGACATCCACTTTTTCATCAAGATGCTGGTACAATAAGTCTTTCAGAAATCGATGGCCTCTTAAAAAAAATATCATTAGATGAAGTTGCACAGTTGGATACATTTCAAAGTGCAACAATACAATTCTTTCTTGATGTATATGTGCTGTTTCATCTGAAACTCTTGTTTCATTAAATTAAGGAGCATGGCTGACCAGCTAAGGCAAAGTGAAGAAATTGATTCGTTCAGGTTTCACATCTTCAGTGTATTCAAAGGCTCCCATTAAGCAAGTGTGCTTGAATGCTGAATTCTGCTTTTGTAATTCTGAACTCTTTGATTTGGGGAGTATGTGTAAAATCCATCAGATGCAAGAGCCTTTGATAATCCAGAATTACGATTCTCTTAAAGTAGATGCTTTTTATTTGTATAGGTAGTGCGTTCGACATCTATGTATTAAACATTTGGTCCCATAAATAATGGCAGCTTTGAAGCCTTAACTAAATTGTTGAAATGTAGGTATTAAGAATTCTCATTTTTCCTTTCATAATTTTCTCTATTTGCTTTGAAAATAGTACTATTACACTGCACTAAATACTAATATTTTCAACCCCCTCTCCCCGAAAATGTGTAGGCTGCCATTTGCTTAAAACTTACTAATAGCTTGTTACAGATCACAGGTTTTTATGAGCTTAATTGGTCATACTTTTGTCCGACAATGTGACTAGCTTTAAAATTTCTTCTTTTAACAGCAAACCAAATGTGTAAATTGGAAACTAGAATTGAGAACTGGATTTATTTAAAGATTAAACAAACAAAACTGAAATAGCTTTGGAACAGAGAGTGTTATTTTAGTCTGTGCATTAATGTACCAAATTTTATTTAGTCTGAATATGAAATGTATATATAACATTTTCAGATACAATAAGCATTGTCTATATTATTTCTGTAAAAGGAAATTGCCAAAATAATATTTATATTTGGTAGAAATTTGCTATTTTTTTATATAGCATACAACAGAAGTAGCAATGGTCTTACCATATACTTTTCATCTGACACAGGTAACTATTTCTCTATCTTAACGATGTTGTTGAAAAAAGAAAATGAATTCATCTTGGAAAAAAGGATGTGTGTATGTGAGAATTTCATGATTTAAACATGAACAGTATGTTCTTAGGCATTTGCTGGAGAGTAATCATAATTCTTATTAAAACTGTTGATATGTATCCCCCAGGGAGAAGCTAGGCTCCAATTGATGCTTTTTGCTGGCTGATCACCAGCCTGGCCTAAGTGCTCATTATGTTGTAGAGAGGGTCTTCAGAGCTCTCATTACATTTGACAGGAATTCTCTCTAGGGGGAAACTGGGCATTAGCTAGACTCCTGACAGGCTGAAATTATTCCTGTTTTATGGCTTATAACCAAATGCTTAGCAAGGCACCATCAGGAGACATAAAAGTCATCATAACTGACAACATTTTTTAATACAATATAGTGATGGGAATTTTTTTCCATAAATTGTAATGTTACCGATGCATGCATCTAATTTTATAAATGTGAATAGATGCTTTCAGAGATCTATACCCTCTTCACTCCAAACTTTAGCAAAGAAATTGCAGTAGCATGGCAAAATAACAACAAAAAGTCACGTTAATCTGGGGATTATTTTGTCCTTATTTCCATGGCTGTAATTTCATGTTGGCAATATTTTCCAAAAGTGAAAATCAACATTGTTTGAACAGGCTTCTACCTGCTTGGTAGGAACATAATTTGATGTAGGCAAGCGCTTTCTATTCCCTCTTTGCATGTCTTTTGCCTTTATGCAAAGTGGATGGCATCCAGGAAATTATGTTTGATTCTGGCCATCTTTATAAAATTAAGATGATTCTCTACTCATTTCTTTAATATGCCATTAGTTATTAGCATTTACATAGTGTAATGGATTGGGCAAGGCCCCACTCAACCTCAAAGTTACTGGATAGCTTTGGATCAATCATTGTCTGTTATGTCACCTCCCTCAAAGGATTGTTGCAGGAATAAAATGAGCTAGAGTTCCATGTTAGCAGGATTTCCAGAAACATTGTGATATTTTTTTTTGTATTTAGACTTGTTATGACAGCAGTGAGCTAAGGGCCAACATAACATCTCAGACAAAAAGCTGCTGCTTGTAAATGGGTTTCTACTGATCACAATTATTTATTGAGTTGACTAATGCACAATTTTCTGTGGCCTTTGTTACAGTAGAAATTCTGTTTGCAGAATCCATCAAGGAGAAGAGCTCATTTCACTGATCTTCCCTGTAGTTATGTGTGGAAAAGTTCATCTCCAATCTTTTGGAATGTATTATTTAGGGCACGAGACAAATGTGCTAGAACAGGTCAACATGTACCTTTGTCTGATCTCAACCTAAAAGGAGTCCGCTCTGGTTAGTTCTTGAGTGAGAGAGTACTGTAATTCCAAAACTTTTTGAATAGATTGGGAAGTTAAAATAAAACAATAGAAGATAGCTCAGGGTTGAACTATGGAGTCTTTGATGCTTTCTCAGCATCATGTTACTGATGGTTATATCATTGGTTATTTGCTTGAAGATGTTTCCTTACCTGACTAGGCAACATATTTAATGCTATAGAAGAGAGGGGTTTCCGCCTCCTTCTAACACTGAAAATACTAACTACTTGGGCAATAAAACATTTGCAAACAAACACCTAAGCTCTGAAAGCACTTAGGGCTCCACAGTTTTAAAAATGCATTCCACTTGCAAACCACTTCTGTTATTTTCCAAAAGTACTGTGTGAATATCGCCATCAAGAGTTGAGTGCCTTGCAAGGGTGTCTGCTTTGGTTAGACTAAGGGAGTACGCAAAATTCCTCTACCTTCCTTATCAATGGGTTTGTCCTGGGAATTCTTTACTACTTGTGGGATCCCTGGATTCATCTTTTCTTCTTTTAGGACAGAAATAGAGAAAAGGGGGTGGAGTGCAGGAAATGAAGCCTTGCTTTAATTTAACCAGTAGTAAATTTAATCCTTGATCTGACAAACAATTGTAGCAAGTGTTTTTTCCCCTTGAGATTGCATATTTTGCTTACGTATATATGATTTTTAGCCTTTTGCCAGCTTATCATAGTCCTTTCTTCCTTTCTTTTGCTTCTCTATTAGCATTTCAAAAACTATGCTGGTAGTCAGTCTAGGGCTGATACAGATCTTTCTAGGGAATTGCTTAAAGGTTATGAGTTTCATTTTTTAAAAATACTTACTCATTATGGCAGTTAGGGTGAGCAATGATTACTGTGGTAAATTTGCTGCCAAGATTCAGGGTTTCTTGGATATTAGTAGCTGCATGGGAAATGTTTTCTCTGTGTCATTCTCATCATTCCTGTCTGATGGCCTTCAGAGTAAACCAGAAAGTAAACCTTCTTGTGTGTTAAAACCTCAATTGTTTAGGGGTAAGGTTAGCCTTAGTTCAGTGGCAGTCAGCCAAATAAAGATTGATCACTGCTGAGCCCACAGACAGACTATATAAACTACTACAGTGTTTGAGTTCCTGCCGTTCTCAAAGTGACAGGTGGGCCTTTGTCTCCTCCGAGGGGACAGCTATGATCTCTCTGACCTGCCTTCAGGCAAGCTTGTTGCTTTGCCCTGCTGAGGTTTTCTGTTTGGCTTGCTGCCTTCTCGCTTCCAAATAATTACAACTTCAAAAATGGAGCATAGTGCTAACAGTGCCAGTCTTTTCTTTTAAGAAGCCACTCATAAAGCTGTCTGTGTTCAACAGCCGTATCTCCTGATGGTTGCTTGGACATCATAGGTAGTAGATGGCTTCAGACAATTCAGATATTTTCTTGATTTAGTACAGTTCTTTGAATAGGAATGGTCATGATATTGGACTATCTTCTTCCATGTACTTTTTAACGTAGCTTCATTAATTTAGATTGCAAGCGGGAACTAAAATGAATTTGTGAAACTAATTTCTTTACAGCAAGTTAATGTCAGCATAGAATTTTAAATATTACCTTTTAATGCATGGAAATGGTTTCGTGTGAAGTGGCATAAATCAAGATATCTTTCTGAATTGTGGTGCAATATATTCTCAAACCCAGAATTACCATCTTAGCAAAAGATTGGCTTTTTAAAAATAGATTTCCTTTTGCTTGGCTGTGCTTGTATTTCACTTATTGCTTTCCTCTGTATCTTATTTTCTGTCATCAAGATATTAGGTGAACATATTTGAGCACTAACAAATTTTGTCCTTGTGCCACACCCCAAAGGTCAGAAAAGCCTAGTGTTGGAAAACTGGTTGCAATAGATACAATCCTATTACTTCAGTTCTAATTTTTCTTCATATTTTGATCTTAAACTCCTGCCTTTTAGTTATTTAATTCTTCATAGTATTTTGTATAACTTTTACCCTATAAGGTGACAATAAGACAATCCTCTGCACTATTAATTCATCCTTGGCATTTGAAGCTTTTATATACCCATAGCAGAAGTTCAGTACCCTTTACAAAAGTTCAAATAAACTAAATTAAATGAAACACATCTTTGTTTGAAAAGAGGAGATTGTTGTAGTTGGATATGCTTCTTGAAACCAGAGCTTGGAACACAGTTATTATATGCTGGTCAGCATGGCTATAGCATAGTTATCTTAGTTTTATCCTGATTAATCAGACTAGCTCCCAAATTAAACTGATTAAAAGTGATTCCAATTAGGAGATGCCTGATCTCTTGTGTAGCATGCTCCTTTTGGACTGGTGACAGAAATTGTTGGAAAAAATCAAGGAAAGTCCCCTGCCTTGTTTTCAATCTTTTGATATCTTGTGTAAACAATTGGTCAAAGTAGCTTATGGAATAAGGTGACCAGTCAGAGTATTGACAAGAACATACACAATAGGAAAAAAACTGCATTAAGAGACAAGCCATTGGGATTTGCAGTAAATATATTACTGAACACAAGTGAATTGCCAATACTGCTTGTTTAGCAGTTTGCAAGGGCAATGGCAGTATGGATTTTTGAATTAGAAGGGAGAAGGACTGTTCTTTCTCTGTGCTGGAACATCTAGTGGATGGATAAGAAGAGAATTGATTTAAAGAACAAACTGCTACAGCTTCTGTTTTGAGCCATTTGAAAAGCTTCTGTGGATTACTGAATGAAAACAAAAGGGTAGTTTTCCATTTTGTGGCAGAAAAGAGCAAAAAGGATTTTGTTTGCTGTCTGGCTAGGATGTTTAGCCTAAAAGGATATGAAGTCCCCAATCAACTATAAGGAATTCTTTAGATTATTCTGTTTAGCTTAAATAGAGGTAGCCTAAATTAACAAATTTGTTTTCACTTTGCCACAAAAACCCACACAAACAAACCAAAAGTGCACATGATACTGCTCCCTCCCTCCCTCCCTTGCAACTTGGTCCTATGTGTATTTACTCAAAACTAAGTTAACCGAGTTCCTATTTAATACTTGATAAAAATAGTTAAGATATTTTCACGGATCTATATTTGATATGATATCTTACAGCATAAAAGGTATGGTTCATGTATAGCCATAAAATGAGGCAGTAAATGTGCTTTATTAAATTCACTATAGAACTATCACTATCTCTTTTGTGCAGCCAAAGTAACATGACCTGCAAATAACCTTTGTGGTTTTCAAACTTGTTTACACATGTAGGAAGTGGATGTCCATAAGAAGATGGTGATGGCAATGATTTATACCATGTTGATATTCTAATTGATGTAACTAATATTGGCTTAATTGCAAACCACAGCAAGTACCCATGGTTGCGGCACATCAGTCTAGGGTTAAACAATAATATATGTAGTGTCATTCTAAAATTGGATTCCCTACTTAACTGGGCTGTTTTTATTAATCTCAAGGGCTGTACCTTGGGGGGGAGTTCACACATTCTGCTCTAAAAATGGGCAATGAAATATTTTATGTTTATGTAATCAGACTTTGCATGAAACAACAGTGGATATTTGTTTATGCAAAAGTTTATATATTGGCCTACTATCAAGAATGATATCAGTAGAGTATAATCCTTAGCAATTTAGGGAGGTTTTCAATTAAGAATTCTTATAAAGCTGGAGAGAGAAAAAGGAGAGAGAGAGAACAGACGATAGCAATCCATTTCAATATACTGCCATGGATTTACCTATATAGTCATCAGCAGTTGAGCTCAACTGAAGGGTACCATTGTGAATGGATCTGGATACAAAATCCATTGTAATTGTCTTCAACAGCAGTAGCAATATCTCACATAAAATGAATGTAAAGTTGCTCAGTAAAGACTGAAAAAGATGTGCTAAGAATAGAGAAAATTGTTCTTTTAATTATTTCCTGTTTTCAAGAAAGACAAGCCAGCATATATGCTGTTATTTATAATAGAGAGATGTATATGATCAAAACTAAAAAATCCCATGTTCCTTTTAAGGATTTGAAAGGCATTGGCATGTATTATATGTGACTTGACCCCAATTCTGAATCTAGAATCAGTAAAGCTATTCTAATAAAGAATAGAATGTGCAGAACTCAAAGAATGATATGATTTAAAAATGTATCAGTTAACAGTCTTATCCACTAGCCAGTTAAGAGAGTGAAATCTGATTCAGTCAAATTACATGTCAACTTCTTGTGAATAAAAATAATTGAATGAATTACTCAGAAAGACGTGGATGGCCTTTTGAATTTAGTACCCACTTGCATTGTTGCTGCCCAAAACATGTAGGTTTTGTTTCTGACATATCAAGATCTGTATCTTATGCATATTTGAATTTTTTAAACTTGGAGTCCTGATATATAATTATAATGTAGCAATCATTTTAAAGTGCATG